>BCLC01000021.1:342717-499603 GCA_001600855.1 Saitozyma sp. JCM 24511 | reverse complement strand
CGCCCTCGCAGCAACCTTCCCTTCCACCCCATCGTCCTCTCCCTCGGCGGCATGATGAACGGCAGCACCATCAAGGTCTTTGCCTCTTGGAAACGAGTAATGACGCGCGGGACTTACAACCTGATGCTCAAACGGTTGAGCCTTTGCCTTTTGCAGGCGAGGGTCCGCAGCTTTGAGCTGTAAGGCTTTCATACCACCGTAGAACTCCGTAGACCAGACAGACACGTTATGCACCCCCTAACCCCCTAAGCGACGACACCCTCTTCAACATCCTCGCCCTACCCAAGGCCGGCCTTGCCCCGGGAGTCAAGCAAGGACTCAAGGCCAGGCTGGAGCGGTATCCACGAGTCGACTGGCCGAGGCCCGAACCGAGCGATGGCACGACACCCAGGACTACGACAGCGGTCAAGTATGTGGAGAAGGGACGACTGGGCAGTGCAGCCAGGCGGCTTGCTGGGACGGCCGCCGTGGCCACGGTGGATGACGAGGTGGTGACTGCGCTGCGAGACAAGCACCCGGCAGGGACTGAGGACCCATTCGGCGTGACCGATGGCCCAAGCTCAGGSGACATCCCSTCSGAGGARGAGATCATGGCCGCCTTCAAGACSTTCAAGCCAGACACCTCGCCGGGWYTRTCSGGMTGGACGCACCACCTCCTGGCCACCGCYCYACGGGTGCCCGCTTTCCTCAAGGCCATCCACACGCTCACGGGTCTCATCATGGCTGGGACAGCTCCCGGGCAGGCGATGCTGTGCGCCAGCAGGCTAACACCGCTGCGCAAGCCGGACGGTGGCCTCCGCCCGATCGCAGTGGGGGACATGATCTACAGGCTCGCGACCAAGGCCATCGTCCGGCACTCCAACCGACGTGACTTTCTGTTGCCGTACCAGTTTGGTGTCGGCAGCAAGGGTGGAGTGGAGCCGGTAGTAAGGGCAGTCGAACGAGCTCTGGAGGGCAGCCTGGACCGACCGTACACCCACCTCACCTCGCTCGACTTTAGCAACGCATTCAACACGGTTGACAGGAGGGACATCGCCGAGGGACTCCGCCAGCACGCTCCCATTCTCTATCGGGCTGGGCGATGGGCATACGGCTGCACTTCCAACCTTGTTCTCGGCTCACCCGACGGGAGACACCTCATCAACTCGGCAAAAGGAGTCCGACAGGGGGACCCAATGGGACCACTCATGTTCTCGCTTGGGATACGCTCACTGCTCAGAGATCTGGCGTCCACCCTCGGCCCAGACCGACTCATCTTGGCCTACCTCGACGACATCTATATCCTCAGCCCGGACGATTTGGCACTGGAGCAGACGCTGGCCTTCTTTGATGAGCGGCAGCCATCCATCCGGCTCCATCCCGCCAAGTGCAAGTCGCTTGCCCTCGAGAACATCCGCACCAATGGCCTCAGGATGCTGGGAACCTGTGTGGGAGCCCGCTCCGCATATCCATGGATGATCAATTTCATTACGCCCGCTACATCGAAAACATGAGGCAAATGATCACCACGAGGCAACTTTTGGTAACCGCCACACACACACATCGATCGTCGCCACGAGGATACAAATGCTCGCAGGGACGCTTCGCATTGAGGAGGAGGCGACTGTCAGAGGACTCACTTCGACTGCACGACTATACGCGATTCGACCTATTCGACAGACGATTATACGCGAGACAAACATTCAACACAACAACTGCATCTCGCATACATCGACATGTTACCATATCGTCTCGCCCCTCGAATACTCTCGGCAATCCGACGGCTACATTCGATCACTCGATCCGGCGATAATATCGAAAGACTATCCTCGGCCCCGGAAATGGTAACTCGACGACGCCACGATATGTCTCGAATATCATGTCTCAAAACACGCCATCGCCGCCGATCGAGACATGTCTCTCCATGTCTTACATGCGGCATGTTTTGGGTTCGACCGGAGCCTACGGAATCCGAGATGGCCGAGGACAGGCGACAGAGGTATAAAGGTCAGAGACGCGACTATCGAAGAAGAGGTCTTCGAGAACTCTGACTTGTAGTCCGCTGTAGTTAACCATAGCATACCGTAGCCCTTGCTAGTTTACCGAAGTCGTCATACTCTATCACAGCTACTCGTATCCGAGATACCGCTACCTCGACCAACCTTGACTTGGCTGTCACGCGGCCCTCAAGTCATTCTGGATAGACTACTCTCGTCTGGTCTTCGCTTAGACGATTCGAGGTTAGCCTATTCTAGAGGTCGGACATACGGGTTCTTTGTTGATCGACGTAGCATCGTGACAGGTGGCGAGACTTCCTCAACCCTTTGGGTCGTCTCTGTCATGGGAGCTAGTGACCAATCCTGTTACGTACCGACCTAGTCCCCCATATCTAGCCCCGGGAGCCCTCTACAACGTGCTTAAATTGTGGCGGGATTAATTCAGGCAGTGACGGGATTAAATACACATGCGTGACAGGAGCATTTCCGAGCTCAAAGGTACCCCGACAGCGAGAACGACCTATAAGGGAGTGTTGGATACCTCCGCGCCTTATGCGCTCCTCCCTCTTACTAGCTCCATCTTCGCGCTATGACCAGTCGTCTCATCTACCTATGAGTCTTACATTCATGCAGTTACATCGACTTGGTCATACAGCCACATTCGATGCGCGCCTCGGTAAGAGACGTGCCCTGCAGTTGGCCTCCGCAGGTCGTCTCTCGTACTCGTGACTTTGACTTCGCACAATGCTTTGAGTATGCGCTCCTTCTTCCGGTCCCTCCCGCCCTCGCCCTCCTGGCCGGAACGGCCCAGGTCATCAGCATTTCGCGGCGACTCGAGCCGTGCCCAGTCGGTGGCAGTATCACCTGGGTCACCCGTAGGGCTTCCGGGGAGCGGATGTGCAGGATCAAGCTCGTGAGGGCGACAAGTGGTACCGATAGCCGCACGTGCTCTTGACTGACTGGCTTGTTCAGATTTTGGTGATAGTCGCTTCGATCCTGGAGCTCGGGTCCCTCTGCCTGTCCCTCCCGACCTCGCGGAACTGGCCCCTATCCTCGTTACACCACGCTCTCTACCTCATGACTTTGCTCATGTTCACCCGCCTTACATATCTCAACCATCACACATCACGCACATCGGCCAATCTGATCCTTATCTTCTGGCCTGCGTACGCGTTCATCTGCGCTGTACGCGTTCGCACGATGAGTATCATCGGATTATCGTCCGGCACTAACCACGGCATCCCGCGAGGTGCTCTCCTTGTCCGCGAGGCTTTCTGGATGGGCAGTGTCGGGCTGGGTCTAATCGACTTTGTCCTCGAGCTCTTCTCACCGGAAAAGCGGTGGCAGACAATGACGTGGGGTTGGCCCTGGAACGGGGTCTTGAAGCTCGTGCTTGAGGAAGATGGAGAGGAGGACAGCCGGAACGCCGACGGCGTCGCGGAGGACGACAATGGGAACATGGAGAGCCCCATGTCGACCGCGAACATCTACGAGCGGTTGACATTCTCTTGGCTCAACCCGCTGTTGTCCCTCGGCACACGCAAGTTCCTTGGCGAGGAAGATATGTGGTCTCTTCCACCTGACCAATCTGCCGAGGCGCTCTCAAATCAGCTTCAAGCCAAGTGGGACAAGCAGCTCGAAGCTCTGGAGTTGAACAAGAAGCCCAAGCCCTCGCTTAAAACTGCAATCGCGCAGGCGTACGGCGGTCCTTATCTCATCGCAGGTCTGCTCATCGCTATCTACGACTGTCTTAGCTTCGTCCAACCCCAACTCCTCCGCTTGCTGCTGAGCTACGTCTCCAGTCGCGAGGGCGAAACCCCGCTGTCTCCGGTTGGGGGTTACGCCATCAGCATCCTGATGTTCCTGAACGCCAACATGTCGACCGCACTGATGCACCAGTACGTCGATCGATGCTTCTGGACGAGTGAGTAGCTCTCCGACGATGTCTAGTGTGGTTGGCATGGCTGACACCTGGAGTCATGCGTGTCAGGTGCGGCCTGCTCACACTCATATATCGCAAATCACTCCGGATGAGCAACGGCGAGAGACTAGGACGAGCGACCGGCGACATTGTCAACCTGCAGAGTGTTGACGCAATGCGTATTGCCGAGCTCGCACAGTTTGGGCACAATGCCTGGTCGGGGCCGTTTCAGATCGTCCTGGCGTTCATATCGCTGTACAATCTTGTCGGCTGGCAGGCTTTTTTGGGCGTCGCAGTCATGGTCGTCAGCGTGAGTAGTGGGTCCAACCATCGTTTCATCCGTTCCCCTCTTGACCCCCGATTAGCTTCCCATCAACACAATTCTATCGAGATACCAAAAAGCGCTTCAGCGGCGCCTGATGAAGATCAAAGATGCGCGCACCCGGGTCTTGAACGAGATCCTGAACAACATCAAGTCGATCAAGCTGTACGGCTGGGAAGATGCCTTTGCTGCCAAAGTCTTGGCCACGAGGAACAACCAGGAACTGAAACTGCTTCGCCGTATCGGTGCCGTCCAGTCGGCTGCCAACTTTTTCTGGGCGTCGACACCATTCTTCGTCGCCTTTGCCACGTTTGCAGCCTTTGTCGCGACCAGCGACCGACCCCTTACCAGTCAAATTATCTTCCCGGCCATCTCACTCTTTCAGTTGCTAAGTTTTCCTATGTCCATGTTCGCCAACATCGTCAACAATATCCTCGCAGCCGCCGTCTCGGTGGAACGTGTCGAGGGCTTTCTCGGCGGAGAAGAGCTCGATCCGGACGCCCGAACTGTGGTGTTCCCCGACAAAGACCTACAAGACGAGCCTCGCATGGGCGAAACCGTTGTCACTATAACGGATGGGGAATTCAGGTGGCTGCCCGACTCCCCAGAGCCTACTCTCCAGGATATTGACCTTGAAGTGACCAAGGGCGAGCTTGTCGCCATCATCGGCCGCGTGGCCGACGGCAAGTCTTCCCTGCTGGCAGCCCTGTTGGGCGAAATGGTCCGATCTGACGGCTCCGTCACTATTCGCGGTGACGTTGCGTACTTCAGCCAAACATCTTGGATTCTCTCAGCCACCATCAAGGATAACATTGTCTTTGGCCACCGCTTGGACCCCGCGTTCTACGACAAGGTCCTCGACGCTTGTAGCCTCCGCGTCGATCTCGCTATGTTGCCTCAAGGGGACATGACCGAGGTAGGAGAGAGGGGAGTAACTCTGTCAGGTGGTCAAAAGGCTCGGGTTGCCCTCGCCAGAGCCTGTTACGCTCGCGCCGACATATATCTCCTTGACGACCCGCTCAGCGCCGTGGACGCGCATGTCGGACGGCACATCTTCGACAGCGTCATCGGCCCAAACGGGCTTCTCAAGGACAAGGCCCGCATCCTGTGCACCAATGCCGTGAACTTTCTACCTCAAGTCAACCAGATTGTCATGCTCCGTCGTGGTATCATCCTGCAGCGCGGAACCTATGCTGCAGCGATGGCCGATACGTCTTCGGAGTTGTGCAACCTCATCACGGGCCTCGGCCAAAAAGACGCCTTAGAGCCCAAGAGCGGCACCGCGACTTCCACGAATGACGAGACGGAGACCGACCTTGAGGAAGAGGGAGAAACGGGTGATTACACCTCGGCGGGGAGCCTCCGCACGGTACCTACTAAGTTCGCGACACGGCGAGCATCCTCCGTCTCGATCCGTCAAGCAAAGCGGGTTGCGCTGCGGGACCTCCGCGAGGGTGTCAAAGCAAGAGAGCATTCCGAGAGGGGTTCGGTGAAGAGCAGCGTGTACAGGCAGTACATATCGGCCGCATCCAAGCTCGGGGTTACTTTCTTCCTCGTGTTGATGTCCCTCGCCCAGAGCCTGTCGATCCTCGACAGCTATGTCCTCCGCTACTGGGCGCGCACAAACAGCGACATGGGCGAGACGTCCCAAATCAATTTGTACCTCGTCCTGTACGGCGTCATAGGACTCTCATCCTCCGCATTCAACGTGGCGAGTCAGATCGTGCTCAAGCTTTACTGCGGCCTGCGATCCAGCCGCAAACTTCACGATGATGCGTTCTCAGCGCTTATGAGGAGTCCGCTGAGCTTCTTTGAGCTCACCCCGACCGGTCAGATCCTCAACCTTTTCTCAAGGGATTTCTATGTGGTAGACGAAGTCCTTAGTAATGCCCTCTCGTCTTTCGTCCGAACCGTGAGTGCCTTGAGCAAGTGTCGCGTCTCTCTAAGCTCTCCGCAGTTGACGCAGATGGTGGGGGTTGCCGTCGTTATCGCTACCGGCGCACCGCTCGTCCTACTCGTCTTCATTCCTCTCGGCCTCATCTACCGCATGATCATGAAGTGGGTGCACTATCCCGGCTCTGCCAACTCTTTACTGAGATGAAAGACACTACCTCGCATCGTCTCGCGAACTCAAGCGGCTCGACGCGATCTCGAGGTCGCCCATCTTCTCGTTCTTCAGCGAAACCCTTGCGGGGCTTCCTGTGATCCGAGTGAGCGAGATGAACAGCGAAAAAAGGGACCAGACGCTTATTCTTGCAGGCCTTCGGTCAGACTAAGCGGTTTATCGCCAACTACGAGATCCGAATCGACCGCAACCAGGCGTGCTACATGCCCGCCAGGACAATCAATCGCTGGCTGGCGGTCCGCCTCGAGTTCCTCGGCAGCTGTCTCATGCTCTCGACCGCCCTGTTATCCGTTTCGGCTGTTGCCGTCTCAAGGCGGGTCGACGCCGGTCTGGTCGGTCTCATGATGACTTATGCCGGTTCAGTCACTGGGACATTGGTAATGCCTGGGAGAGCCCGATTGTCAATGCACGCTGACATTTGTAGAACTGGCTGGTTCGAGGCGCGTCGGACGTGGAGCAGAATATCGTCTCGGTGGAGCGGGTCCTGGGATATGCTCAACTGCCTGCCGAGGCGGCTATGGATATCCCTGAGAGGAGGCCGCCTGACACCTGGCCTGAGCTTGGCTCGATCGAGTTTGAGTGAGTTGAACACCTGTGTGCGTCCGCTTGCCCGTCGCTGACACTGGCAGCCACCTCGCCATACGTTATCGTCCAGGGCTTGACCTGGCTCTTGAAGATGTCTGCCTCAAGATTCAAGGTGGCGAACGAGTCGGCGTCTGCGGTCGAACGGGAGCTGGGAAGTCATCACTCACCCTCGCGCTGTTCCGCATCATCGAACCAGCTTCGGGCAGAATTATGATTGACGATTTCGACACAAGCACCATCGGCCTGCGTGATCTGCGCCGCATCATCTCAATTATCCCGCAGGATCCAGAGCTGTTTGAAGGGAGCTTGCGAGATAATATCGATCCCACCCATTCAGCCTCTGACCACGATCTCTGGCAGGCGTTGTCGCAGGCGCATCTCAAGGACCACGTGATGAACAAGATGTATGGCTCTCTGGACGCCGTGATCGCAGAAGGCGGCGGCAGTAAGTCTGCCTTGCTCCCCGCTTGTCCAGTCGCCTTAATGACGCTCTAGATCTGTCTTCGGGCCAGCGCCAGCTGGTGTGCTTCGCTCGTGCTTTGTTACGCAACACCAAAATCCTCATCCTGGACGAAGCGACCAGCTCGATCGATCTCGAAACGGACGAGGCCGTGCAGCAGATCCTTCGCGGCCCAGCATTTCATGGCGTCACCACACTGACTGTAAGCAGTGGTGCGACTTGAACGCGTTATCAAGCTCACGACACAGATCGCACATCGAATCAGCACCATCATGGACTACGATAAGGTGCTGGTCATGGCCGCAGGCAAGGTTGCGGAGTTTGGTACGCCAACGGACCTCATCGCGGACCAGGTGAGTCTAGACAGAAACAGGCGGGCAAGCCACTGGCTGAGCCGATTAGGCAACCATCTTTTACTCACTAGTGAACGAGGCCGGTCTCTCTATTATTTAGGTACTGCAGATTCACGTCCGGATTATGGGTGCATAGCGTGTCTGTTTGGTCTACGGAGCTCTACGGGGGTATGAAAGCATTATGGCTCAAAGCTGCGAACCCTTGCCTGCAACAGGCAAGGGTTCAACCGTTTGAGCCCGTGCTCACCTTTGTAGCAGCACAGTACCTTGAACAAGAAGGGCACGTGCTTGCCCTCCTCCTCCTCTTGGGAGGGAATGTGGCGCTTGAACTTCACTCCCGCCCCGCCGAAGAGCGCGGGGTTGCCAGCGAGAAAGGTGGAGAGGAGGTCGCCCCGCACATGCCGGCGGGAAGGGCTGGTGGGGTGGGTGCCCATCCCGAGCTACATGTGGCGGGGTCAGCGGAGCCACATCTATCGCGGGGGCTGAACACAAGGGGGGAAGCCGTCGCTAGGATGAGGAGTGCTTCGTTGCACGAGCAATGCGGTAGCCTTGCTAAGAAATTGGAGAGGAGACCGAAGACGAGCTCGGGAGAGGGCTTCGGGACTGAGGTGCAAGAAGAACGACCAACCCACCTGGATCGTCGAGTGTAGCAAACCAAGCCGAGAGTCGCGGGGTCGCATACCACTTGGTGCGCGCGTCGCGAGCCGCACTGATTGGTCGTGATGGTGTCGTGACACCCCAGCGCAAAGTCCCAGCCGATTCGAACGATCCTTGCACTGGCCGCCTGGAGCGATCTCGAGCTCCAGCAAATGGCTGTCAAGACTACTTTCCTATATGGCTCGCTCGAAGAAACAGTCTACATGAGACAACCCCAGGGTTTCGAGCGAGGCAAGGACATGGTGTGGAAGCTGGACAGGTCAGTCTATAGCCTCAAGAAGGCACCTCGAGCATGACACCGAACACTCGACTCGAGCCTCAAGGAGCTGGGTTTCACTTGCACGATTTCGGACCACTCCATCTATGTCCGCGGCGCTCGAGATGATCTGATCGTAGTGGGAGTTTATCTGCCAACACTGACGGCTTCAGCGCGCGGGAGACGACTTACGACCCTGACTGCGACTTGCATCCGACGATCCAGTCTTGACCGCTGCTATATTGGCTGCTTCCGACAAGCGGCCGACACGACGGCAATTCGGACATTGCACAGCATCATGTCTTCCCAAGTACCCTCCTGACCATTTTGGCGCCGAAGGCGGAAGTCTTCTTCGCACCAAGTGACATCATGACGGATGCTAGGAGTGCGGATGGTCACACCCAAATGTCCCAATATACTGACCACCAATCGCGGAATGCTGCCCAATCCCATGCTCCACTTTCAGCCTCGATCCTTCAGTTTCACGTCGAAACCCTCAGCTTGACCATTCTTCAGGCATGACTCACCTTGTCTGGTTTACGGGCGTACTCGCCCCGATGTTCCTCGCTTCTGCCATGCCCCGTCATGCATTCCAGGGTTGGGCCTCCAGGTCTGACTCCAGCGGAGTAGCGCTCTCGCCTGTCACCCAGCCCAACATGGTGGGTGGAAGATCCAGCCAGCTTGGCCCGCACACAGTTCCCGCTCATGCTGGACTCACCGCTTTACTCTCGCAGTGTCTCGGCACCATTCAAGCGCCAGCCAACGATGTCGAGTTGTACCTAGGAGCGTACAATATCACTTCCAGCTTCTGCGTCCCGTGGGAGATTCATCCGGGCAACAACCCTTCCGTCAGATGGAGCGGTACCAAGTAGGTCCTTCACGCGGGGATCGCAGTGGCCGTCACAGCACGGCTGATTTTTGATCTTTGTGAAGCTTCTGTCTCGACGCCGGCGCTCCCCCTACGGAGAATGGCCCTGCCAAGCTCTACACCTGCTACCCAGGGCTCACTCAGCAGCAGTATGCGCAGCTTTGACACCCCCCGCTGAGCGGGAGGAGCTAATCCGCAGATGGTGGTACACCGACGACCTGCATTTGGCCATAACAGGCGGTGATCAGTGCCTCGTCACTATGGCACAATGCGGCGGGGGAGGTGGCGGCCGTTGCCAGAGGCCCGGAACGCGACAGGTGCAAACATAAGCTGAAGCCCCTGCTTGTACTTGCGGTAATGGCTGACATGTGCAGTGCGGTTTAACATCTGATCAGTCATGGACATTGGTGCCGATCAACCCGCCCACGGGCAAGTCTTTCTGTGGAAACGAATTACGGATATCTGATTGCACACTTGTCTCGCAGGCGGAGTCCGCATCCATCTCAATAGCGATACCTCCAAGTGTCTCACCCCAAGTGGTTACAAGTATGGTGACGGAGTGCAGCTTGTCTTGTGAGCAGCAGATACTGTGCGGGACCCCCAAGACGTGCTCATCTCAACAGTCAAACCTGCCTCACGAGGGGCGATCCCAACGCCAGCAGCCAGCTCTTTGACATCAACAAGGGAGCCGGAGCGGTGAAGACCACGGGTTCCAACTTTTGCCTCGATTCGACCACCCAGTTCCCCCCCAACGGGCGGGGTCTGAAGCTCTGGACCTGGTGAGCTTTGAGCGATTCTACCTATGTCTACAAGGCCACGGTATACAGGTGCTCACGCCTCACTCATCCTCAGCTACTCTGGTCTTCCTCAGCAGAATTGGTACTATACAGGCGACAACCACATTGCGATCACAGGTGGCACCGCCTGCGCAGACGTCAAAAGGGAGGACGGCACGACCTTCCAAGTTTGGAGCTGTTCGGGGACCGATCCTCAGCAGGTGGATGGACCCCTGCTGGACTCGTCACACCTGCCGTGTTTGCTGACATCTATCCGGTAGGTGTTCACCACAAGCGCCCAGACTTGAGCCGGAAAGGATGGTAAACAAACATCCGCGCGAAGAGTGCGGATGAGTACGGACGCTGTCAAAGGCGGTGCGAGGTGGAAACCCTGCGTCGCTCGGGAGAAGGCTGTACGATATTGGACGAAGCAGGAGCATGTACCTCGTGTCAAGCAGTCCTTAGGGGGTGCATAGCGTGTCTGTCTGGTCTACGGTGGTCCATGGTGGTATGAATGCCTGACAGCTCAAAGCTGCGGACCCGCGCCTGCAAAAGGCAAAGGCTCAACCGTTTGAGCATCAGGTTGTATGTCGCACGTATCATTACCCGTTCCAGGAGGCAAAGGCATTGGTGGTCCAAAACGAGAGTGCCGGCGACGACGTGTGGCACGGCCTTGACATGCTCCTGAGCGCGAGTATGAAACCCTCATCCTCACTCTCTACTCTCATCATTCCAGTCGTTATTAACCCCGTCCTATAGCTCGTCTCTGTAGCGCTCCCGGACTGCCGTCGCATACCTAATTTCCACCACCCAAGCCAGATCACCATCGACATCGGTGGACAGATCGACCCACCAAGTCCTTTGGCGGTCCCAACCCCAGGACAGCTCCCTCTCGTCCGGTCCCCCATTCTGGCCCAGTAGCGCGACTCGATCGCCTTTCAGCACTGGCAATGGGGCCGGGATGTTGACAATTCCCGCCGGGCGGTCGAGGAAGATCACGAACAAAGACATGGCATTCCGAGTGAAGTAGACTCTACCGCTCGGCGTGTCCAGTTCCGGCATGAGCATGAAAGGCTCCTGAACGTGTCAGAGATCATCGGGAGATGCCCACGCACAGTGTCGTATATGCCGCGCCCGTTGTGCTTGAGCCATTCTCCCACCTCGAGCAGGGGCGTGGACATGGCCGAAATTATATCGCCTCGCTCAGTGGGTCCGACGTTCAGGTGCAGATTACCCCCATGAGCGGTCTACAGAGGTCAGCGTCGATCCACGCGGGAGCAGGGCGGTTGCAAACGGGATGGCTCACAATCGCAGCCAACGTGTGGATGATGGAGGAAGCGTTTCTGTAGTCGTTCACTGGGGTTGCCTTGTTGTAACCGAAGCCTGAGTAGCATGTTACCAATTGACACCGCTTGCCGCACTCACTGAACGGGTCAATTCCTACGTTGGACTCCCATTGCTCCGGAGAAACGGATTGAAACTCAGCCATCTCGGGCGTATGAAAGTCGCCTCCGATGCCGCACCCTTGCATGTCAGTCTACACCGGTTTCCACGACACCCACGATTGTTCATAGTTACGGGGCGGTCTCTCCGTGCTGCCTTGGCGAAGAAGTCTTTTGCGAACGCAGATGTGTGGTTGGCAAATCCAATCTGCAACGGAGATCAGCTAGCTCCCAACTGTCTTTGCAGATTCCAACCGACGTCACACCTGTGCCGATTAGTGCTGGGATCACCTATCGGTGCGACAAGCTCTACCACATGATCTCCGTGTCGTACTTGTCCATGAGAATCCTTGACCAGCATCAGTCGGTTCACGTGTACCTGATGAGCGATCTACCTCATCTGCGGTAACTGGATACCCTCCACGTAATCTTCGACCTCAAGATACCCCCGGTATCCTTCCCATTCTCCCGTAAACGGACTGCGGGCTGCTCCTCCAGGCTCCTCCGCATTTGTGAAACCCTTCACTCGAGACTGACATCACCTACAAATGTCTCCTTGCCGTACCGCTCATAGCTGGGATTGAACCAGTCGGGCATGCTTGACATTGTCACCGAAGCCTCCACATCGCTGAGAAACACATCGCCACGAACCTGAAGTAAGTCCCACGATGCAGTTCTTGTAAGTGATATCCGGGAGGCAGTTGCATGGGCAAGAAGCGCTAACCAACCAGTTTATGTACTATGCACAGAGTACAGCTCTTTCCCGTGCGGTGCACGGTGTGCCAATCCCCGTGCGCCTTCTAACAGTTCTGGACGTCCAGCTGCTGCATCCATGAATTCTCGAAGGTAGTCGCGGCGCGGTCCATCGTGAACAGACGAGCGATGAGATGTGTTCTTTGTGTCGAAGAGGGCGAACCCGTCGTGGTGTTTTGTTGTGAACACAAAGTATCGTGCTCCTGCATCCGCCTGGAGCAATGTCAAACGAGGGTGTCCGGCGTACATGGCGCGCAGGTTCCGGCGAATACTCGCGACAAGGTTGATCCAAGTCGTGGCGTTGAATAAATCTGGGTGAAATCGGTCGATGAAGTCGTCGTATCGGAAGTTTGGCCCGTAAGTTTGGAGGTGATGTTTGTATGCTACAGGGTTTCGGTCAGCTTCATCGCGGGCGGTTGCAAAGTGGAGATACGAGTACCCACTTCCACCCTCCGCACCCTCAGAGTGCAGCCACCAGTTGTTCCACTCTGCGTACTTGTCCTCGTCTGTCCAAGCGGGGACCGAGTATAGGCCCCAGTGAATGAAGATCTCCTCAAGCTATTAGCAAGCGCTAGCGGAGAAGCGACCACACCCACCCCGAACTTTGCTCCCCGATACCACTGTAGCGCCGAATGCTGCTCCAGGTCCACCCGTTCTTCGGTCCACGCCTCCCAGTCCGTCACCAAGGCGCAACCTTCCACGCCGTGTGCCAGTCTCCTTCGCCAGAACTGCCCCCTTTGGCCCTTCAGCTCCACATGAACATTATCAAACGACGCCGCCCCATTGCCCGACGGTGTCACCAAAACCTCAACTGTTATCTCATCTCCCGGCATCAGGCGAGGTATTGAGCCCGCACCGACAGTCACGATCCCGGAGCCGACCAGATGCACTTCGATGGGTCCCCTGACCCAGGAATCCTCATCTTGGTGTTTTGAAATGGACAATGGATTGGTGAATTTGACTCGCACAACTTGAGCCTTGTTGCTGAGTCCCGGGAGGCTTCTCCACTCGCGTGTCGCGCGAGCGCTTCTGACGATGGCATTGCCTCCATCCGTGACAGATTCCTCGGAGAGTACGTAGCTGAGAGCGAACACGTGGAGACAGTTAGCGGCTTCCTCGTCAACGATTGCAGGATTCTGCCCGCAGTGGACGGCGGAAGAGTAAGATGAATCGGGAAGACGTGTGTGGCGTTGTCATTGCGGCCTTCTGGATCGATGTGGTACGGGGCGTGTATGGGTGATTTGTTTGTCCAATGGAAGCCATACCTGGGTCGAGTTTAGACCCGTCAAGGGCATCAACGACATGCAGTGAGCTTACCAGTTCTTGACCTCGAAAGAAACCGATGACTCAGTGCCATCGGTGAAACGGAGCTGGATGGTGGCCTGCGTCTCGGCCTTGAGAAAACCTCGCACGTCAGCCGGAGCCTCGGTTCAATAGCCCTTACCTGCGGGGCTCTCCCCGACACCGACCACATGCAACGATTTGATCTCGGCAGGTATCGGCAGTGTGATTGCCTGCAGCGTGTTTGGCTCTTGCGTTTCTACTCACGCCCACAAGAGCCTTACCTGGCCGTCGGCCCTCACATTGTCCAGATCCAAAACGTCCCAGTCATCGGGGAAGTGGAACTAATTGTCAGCTTTACGGGACGGCTCCGGTTTGTACCAACTGGTGCTCACCTCCACACCATCGTCGACCCATGTGCCTCGGGGCAGATAGCCGCTGGGTATGAAAGATCCGTTCACGAACCCACTTCCGTTTGGAAGAGGGCCCACGGACGGGGCGGCTGCTTTGTTGTTGAACCACGCGGACACATCAAGTGGTGTAGACCTGAAAGATGGTTCTTGAACAGCGGACGCATGCTGTTTGCCCACCACCTTCGCTACTGCTGCGAGGGTTGCCGCAATGCAGGCTGACCTCATTGCGGATCTAGAGTCCGGGCGGCGGTACAGGTTAGGAGATGCAGATCATCTTGTACCCAAAAGCGAGACGATAGTGATCGGAAGTACGGAGGCCGAGCACAGAGCAACTCACGCGGAGAGGGCCGAGTCGTGCACGAACCGGACCGGGTCGGGATTACAGTTGCCGGACCGGATTTGCTGCGGCAGCCAGTCATCCTAGTCCGAAACTCTCCACCTGTCGGAGTTATTTTCGCTCGCACTTGATATTCCCGTGATCGCCCATAGCTTGGTGTCGCCCACGCCCACTGGCCGGTGTTTGCCGTGAGGATTGATCATCAGACTCGCTACACAGGCCACGGCCCGAACGAGGCGGACCGGGCCGGGTGAC
Organism: Saitozyma sp. JCM 24511; assembly: GCA_001600855.1. NCBI lineage: Eukaryota > Fungi > Basidiomycota > Tremellomycetes > Tremellales > Trimorphomycetaceae > Saitozyma > Saitozyma sp. JCM 24511. The sequence continues at coordinate 484,823 of BCLC01000021.1, read as the reverse complement.
GGCTCCACACAGGCTACCTTCTTTGGTGTTGCGCCGCCAACTTTGTGACTGACGGGGTAGCCAGGCTCTCTGGTCGGCAAATGCAAGGCTCTCGCCTACCGGAGGGGTGTTGAGCATCTTCGTCCACCAGAAGCGTGTGCGAAAGTGAGCCTTACTCTCGAGCCTGTACATGATCTGTGATGTGGATCAAGTTGCATGTTATCGGTCTAAGTTGAACAAGCAGCATCTTCGGTTAGAGGATAAAGGCCTGCATAGCGTGTATGTCTATTGTATGATGTTTTGCAAGGGCAATTCCCAAAGCTGCGGGTGGGAGAACAGCCGCGCTATCACGACCAAACCCGGCCTCCTCCCCTCCTGAGACAGGCTCAGGCACACTCTCACGCGCCGCATCGCCTCCGGACACCCGTTGTCGGCCGCGCCCTGTCGCACCCCGCGTGCGTCGTCATCCACAGCCACCCAGCGAAGCACGCGGCCGCCCTCCCGCATCTTCTCTCGCCGCTGTCAGGTGTCACGGTTTTCCATCCTCGGCTGATGATAAGTAGCCAACCGAGGACTCTACCCCTAGGTCGCTTGAGCGATCGCTTGTCCTCAATCCTCTCGAGTACCTTTTCTGTTCCCATTACACGCGAAAGGCCAGGCGAATCTTGCACGAGTTTCAAGATGTGGGTCTCCGCTGCAGCGAAGACCTTGGTACTGTGGATAGGCGTCACCGCCGTCCACGCAGCAATCACACCTGAAAACTTTTCATTGGCACTACAGGCTCTTCCGATTCTAGGACAGTCAGCTATCAACGCCGACAGCTCTGTCGGCGTCCCGGGCCTAGCCATCGCCCAACGCCCTGCAGTACGCCGCCGGCTTTGGCTACCTGTCCGTCGACGGTAACGATAACGTCACAGCGGAGACGGTCTTCCAGTTGGCATCTCTTTCAAATCCCCTTGCGTCTACAACCCCGTCACTGAGGGGCTTGTACTCGAACAATGAGAGGTCAGAACAACAGACCATTGCAGGCGTTCGAGGTCGTTCGAACGCAGCGGCTCCAAACTTGTTCTTCCGGCTTCTGGGATTAGTCCGTCCCTTGCCGGAACCCGATAGCACTGGGACTGAGAGGTCAAGCAACCGAGTGAGAGGCCGTTTGGAGAGACACGAATGCATGTATGGGTACAGTCGTGATCAAAGCCGGCGTCCCGAGCCGGGGGGTTCGGGCGGCACCACTACTTCAGGGCTGCTCAATTCTCGTCAAAGTCTCCCACCTTCCCCTCCTTGCCGTAAATCTCCTCAAACTTTTGTTGGATCAGGCCACCGGCGTTCTGTCTTGGAGTGGTCTCGTCGTTGAGACCCCACTCCTCGGGGGTGTTGTCGAATGTCATCCATTTGCGAACATCCCGCCTGTGTTTCCCCGACCATCCCTCGCCTTCGTTACCCCCTGCCCGGTGCACCACTGCGGTGTTGTCCCAGATCACCACGTCACCAGGTTGCTTGTAGTATACCTTGGTCACGTACTTGTCTTGCTCGACCATCTTCCGTAGCCGTAGAATGAGACGACTCGAGGCAGGTTCCTCCATTCCTTCGATGTGATGCAAGTGACTGGCGATGTAGAGAGCCTTGCGTCCCGTACCCCGGTGCGTTACGGCGACTTTGTGACGGCTCATCGGATGGCCCTTGGGCTCGAGAGCGGCGAACGGGGGAAAGGTTGGCAGAGCGACTTTGCGGGTGTGTAGGTGTGAGTGACACCCGATCGCCTCTTCCAGCTGCGCCTTTGTCTCTTCGTCAAGATCGTCGTATGCCGCCCTGGTATCTCCAAACTCGGTCGCTCCACCGGTGCCAGGGGGTGGAAGCTCGCGGGCGATGATGGCGGTATATCGGACACGTCTGGGGTCGTACGAAGTGTCGACATGGAAGAGAGCGGTCTCCTTTGACATGTACCAGCGCAGGTCTCCCGGCTTCACGATGGAGCCATCCAGGTAAAGGTTACTCACGTCCGCCAGGTTGGCTGTCCCGAAACGTAGGTTTGGCGGCAGGGGGTACACCTCGCCGAAGCTATCGGCGAGCGACACGAACTCTTCATCAGACAATCCAGTGTCGCGCAATACGATGACGCCGTATTCGTCCAGGGCGGTCCGGATCTCGTCCATGACGGTGTCGACGATCGGCTTCGTGAAGTCGACACCGGTGATTTCTGCTCCAATAGTCGGATGCATCGGCGTCACTTGAATCTCCGAGTATGTTCGGGGCAGTTGGATCGGAAGCTTGTGAGGGAGAACAGCATCACTAGACGCGTCCGTAGCGGTGGTGGTTTGAGCTCGCGGCATGATGTTGGTAGCAGACGTTAGCTATGTTGCAGCTGTCTGTGCTATCTCTTCAGGCCACGTCAAATACGCAACGAGATGGTGGCGAAGAGCTTAACCACCCTCAGGTCCGATCCGATACCGGCTCTCGGGTCAACCCAACTCGGTTGCCAATTCGGCGATTCGGACCCGAACTCACACCACCTGACCTCACTGCCGCATCGTTGTTTGGGGGAGCTGATTGCCTTTTGTGGAGCTCATTGTGTCCCGTGGAGCTCGATCGGTGTCCCGGATCCGACGTTGCCTCGACAACTCCGTGATCCGCGCGGAGGTGGTTCACGGGTCACAAGATGATTTCGGCGTCCGCCTCGGACGTTGGCGTCTTGCACGGGGATGGTATGGTATTTATACCGGCTGGGGCCACAAGAGCCCCGAGGGGTTCCAACACGTCTCCCCGACCTCTCTATCTTGTGCAGCATGCCAACCGAGTACTCGCTCAGCAACCCGCAGGCACCGGCGTCGGACGATAAGCTTGGCCTTGATCAAATCGAAGATGTCAAACATATCTCAGCCGAACACGTTGAGACCGCCGGAGGCGGGTCGAAGCGCCACGGAGCCAACAAGCAGCTGGACGATGCTGCAGAGCTCCTCGACTCTATGGGCGGGGCCGTGGATGCCACCGCAGAGGAGCGAAAGCGCGTTCTTCGCAAAATCGATTTTTGGGTCTGTGTTCCCATGTGTATCGTCTACACTATCCAGTCGCTGGACAAGGGCTCGCTCAGTAACGCAGCCGTTTTCAATTTGCAAGCAGACACGGGACTGGTCGGGAGCCAGTATTCTTGGTTGGCATCGTAAGTGCACTCTTTTCCCCGTCCGACTAAGGCTCACAGAGACAAGCTGCGGATACTTTTGTCAGCTGGTCTTCCAGTCCACCTCGGCGTACGCCTTGGTGATTTCCCCGTCAAGTATTGGGTGATTTTCAACATGACAGCTTGGACGATTATCACCATGTGCACCGGTCAGTCAACTCATGAGAACTCTAATTGGTGGACGGTATACTGACATTCGCATAGCTGCGTGCAAGACCTTTGCCGGCCTCATGGTCTGCCGACTATTGCTCGGGGTCTTTGAGGCCACGGTACTTCCATCTTTCGTTCTCATCACACAAATGTGGTGGACTCGTCGTGAACAGTCCTTCAGGACGATCGCATGGCAGGTCTCTCTGTGCTTGTCCGGCATACTGGGTACGTAGAAACAGTGTTAGAGTGAAGATTCAGCTCATGGTAATCCTATAGGTAACCTTCTCTCATACGGTATCGGACAGGCCATCACAAGGACAGGCAACACCGCCATCCAACCTTACCAAGGCATTTTCCTCTTCCTCGGGTGCTTCAGCTTTGCGTTCGTCCCCCTGATTGCGTGGATGCTACCGAACTCGCCTACGTCGGCCAGATTCCTGAACAAGGGAAACGACCGTATGATTGCACTGGAACGTATCAGGGAGAACAATACCGGCACAAAGGTGGGTTACGAGTAACTCTATGTTGACATAGCACTCCAACTCACCTCATCGTAGAACTCGAAGTGGGACTGGGGTCAATTCTGGGAGACGATGAGAGACCCGAAGAATTGGATGTGGTTCTTGATGTTTGTGTAAGTGTCAAATTCCCGATCGCGTCCAGTGTGTGGCCGTACTTACCTCCTCGCAGCGCACTCGCCATTCCATCCGGCGGCATTGGTGCCTTCGGCGGGCTCATCACCAAGGGCTTTGGATTCTCTAGCTTCCAGGTACGCGTTCGCTTGGTGCCCTGCAGCATTCACGACTGGTTGTTGAGACACGTGCTAGTCCATTCTCCTGCAACTCCCCACCAGCGCTATCGCTTTCGTCGCCATGGTCGGCGGTATATGGATAACCAACATCATCAAGATTCGCTTTCTTGTCCTCGCCGGTCTATGCGTGCCGCCTATCGGCGGTGCCATTGGATTGATCTTCGTCCCCAGCACCAGTGTTTCAAAGCTCATGGGTTGCTACTATGTGCTGTATCTGTAGGCCGGCCTCGGTGAGTTCACAGAAACCGCCGAGGTACACTTGCTGAAGCGATAGAACCAATGCTCTACTCGTGGGCAAACCTGAATGCGGCAGGGACGACCAAGCGTGTGGTCACCACGGCGACCTTGTTCGTCGGACGTGAGTGGGCTTCGGCACCGGCATTGCTTTGACCGCATGGAAAGCTGACTGGGTCCCAGAGTGTATCGGCAATGTAAGCGACACATGGCAAGCCCGGGATTCCTTTGCTTACAGCTCAGATCGTTGGACCCCAGCTCTACTTCTCCTGGCAAGCACCGTACTACCACTCCCGCCTCATCGCAAACATCGTCTGTTGGGCCGCTCTATTTGTGCTCGTTATAAGCATGGGAGCGTATCTCAAGCTTTTGAACCGCCGTAAAGCTGCCCAACGTGTCGAACTAGGTCTTCCGGCGGAGCTCAAGGACATGTCGATCATGTCGCTAGAAGAAGCCGCTGCATATCGCGAGGAGCTTCGCGCCTCGCTGGCGGCACAGGGCAAGAGTGAAGCTGCGCTCTTTGACCAAGCTTTCGATGATCTAACCGACTTTGAGTGAGTGAATGCAGGAACAGAGCAGCGCAATTCTGGACTGACAGAGGCAAGGAACCCCATGTTTATCTACGTGGTGTGATAGCTGGACTTGGTCCTGTCAAGACACCCCGCCCGTCCCTCGGTACGATCGCGGATATTCTAGCTCGACGGACAGGGTGTGGGTTGTGAGAGGTCAGTGCGAAGGATCGCGGAGGAGGCAAACGACGCCAGTTCTCATTGGGTTGGCACCGATGTAATGTTATTACCTTAGTCATCGCAGACCAGACCGACGCTCAATGGGCCCCCTTGCAAAGAGCAAAACTGATGACGGATCCGTGACCTTGTTCGCTGCCCGAATTGTATCGTATAACGCAGATACATGTTTTCCATGCGCCTGCTTGTTTCCGCGATCCAACTACAGTCTTGGCCTTTCACTGGACCGAGCGGACCCGCGACCTAGGCCTCCATGATTCTTCGACTCCTACGTTTTCCCAATCACTTGCTCATTCTCCCGCAGCCCGTATACTCGACCCTGGCGAACATGTCACATTAGAGTTCACTCTTCATTGGGGAACCACTCGCCCCCCGTGTAGCCCTGGAGTGGCTCCCACTGATCGACTGGGTCCCGACCGAGATAGCCACCACCGCCAGTCCGACCTTTGTAGTAACCTAAAAGTCGGAGAGTCTTGGGTGTCATCTTCTTGAGAACTTCAGGCTCGAAATATAGCGCAGTGTTGTCCTGCTGGCGGAAGTTGTCCCTCTGACACGTGAGCATGACTTCCTGCCGATGAGACTTACGCAGCAGAAGATGCCGTAGATGATTCGAAGCGCGTCGGGATCATTCGGTTCGCAAGTATTGGCGCCCTGTGAGTCAGTATCGATTCGGCGGGGAAGTCCTCACCGCGCCGTGGAAGCAGTTGCTGAGGAATATGCCCAGCGACCCTTTCTTCATCACAATGGGAGCGGTATCGGCTTGGGTAGGGTGGCGGTCTTGAGGCCAGAGGTGGGAGCCTGCGCATCAGGATCGATATCCTGACAGCACTCACCAGGGCAAACACGAGTGGCCCCGTTTCTCTCGGTCGTGTCGCAGCCGGCGATGAACGTGGAGACTGCCGTCAGCGCATGCACACGGTGCACGCTCACCTCCGTTGGGCGGTGTCTCAGGGCCTGTCCGCTGCACGCCGCACGAGTTGAGATCTCTATGCAATCAGTAAAGGCCCGTAATGTCATATACTCACCGGTGTAGCGCCTGCAGACGCGAGCCGGGACTGACTTTGTAGCCGACACTTGTGTACAGATAGTCTGCTAGACGATTAGCGGCGTCCCGGCGGTACCCTTTAGGACAACTCACAGCTGCTGGTCCGTGTGACCTTCTCGTCTCCCAACCACTGCGAAATTGTACTTAGCGCAAGTCATCCCCCCCACAGGCACTTGTTACGTACGTCCCATGTAGCTACGGGGATCAGACTGAGGACATAACGGTACCAAGCTTCGACACACTCACTGTGGGTCAGGAACTCGTCCATCACTTGCCCCCAGACTTTGCGTTGTAGTCTACCTTGATTAGCCTGCATCTGACAGGAACGTCTTTCGCCCCCACAATTTGGAGAGTTCCTCGGGGGCGGCGGAGAAGAGCCCGTAAGCCCCCGTGGTCCCCTTTGGTCGAAAGTTCTTGTTCTTGTTATAGTTGTCATGCTCGCGGCCCTCGCTCTCGGTGCGGTCAAAGTGCACCTTTGCCTTGGCGTTGAGCGCCTCAATCTCCTCGTCGGTGGCCTTTTGCTCGTCAGCGCAAGCGCACAGCCGCGATTGTAGAGCTCACAAAGTCGGAGAGAACGATTGTACCATCACGGCGGAGCACAGCGATGATGTCCTCAATGGGCGCTGTGGCAGGGAGGGTAACGAGCAGGGGTACGGTTTGGACGGTCATGGTTGTGTAGGGGATTATGGAGGTACTAAGGCGGCGACAGCATGTCCATTTCAATGCTGGAAAAATCGGGCCACATGAGTGGACTCTCGCTGCCAGAGTGGATACAAGCCGAACACAGCCCTGAGGTGTTGCGGACACAGTCCGCCGTCTGCATCACCGAGCGATCGGAGACAGCCGCGAGGACCTCACCCGGCGGATTTGCCCATTGGGCGTCGCGGGGGACGCTACGCGGTTGCGGAGAAACCCCGCCAAGTGCATGAGCAAAAGTACCCAGCGGTGGTTGAGCCGACTTCACCTCAACGGGTAAAAGCACTAATTTATGTATTGCGGCTTTGTCCGCCCTGCCGTTCATCCGGAAAGGCGCCCAGCAGTACCATCGGACCCGGCCGATGAACGGGTATCCGAATCCGAAGCTCAACGACGAGGAAGACGACAGGATACCCATGCGCTAGAATGTGGCTAGAATCAACTTCCGATCCATAGTCTGTCCAATATTTGAAGGGGATAGAGAAGAGATGAACGAGAGATGGGCAAGTCAAATCACGACCTGAAGGTCGACTGCATGTTCGTAATATTCGCACAATCTACTGTGAGACAACGGAAACTCTTCCAAGACAGCCGGGCCATCTTCGTACGCCATAGCAGACATCCTACACTCCGGCTCCCCTCAATAGCTGTATCGGAAATGTGGGTTCTGATATAATCAGTGTTTGTTTCGCGCGCTCAAGACCCACTTGTCGGTCAGTCATGTCCTGCAAGCCAAACAGGGCACCTTCGATGGCAATCTGTTCGGCAGTGATGCCCATGTCCCTGGCTCGCTTGTCACGCTGGGCGTTCTCCCTACGGACCCAGATGTACCAGGTCACGAGGATGATCTCGTTGACAACAAAGCAGCAGCAGCAGAAGATGAGGCCAGGACGGTAATTGGGAGCGGTCGACGCCTGGAAAGCCTGTGGGCCGATGACGAAGCCGAGGCACCAGGCGAAGAAGACCAGACCTTGCGCCACTTGCTTCTTGGTGCGACCTCCGACGTTGAGACCCGTGGTAGACCACAGGATGAAACCAGCAGGGGTATAAGTGCCCGTGATCCAGAACCCGACCTGGTCGTCAGCGGCCCCTGACAGAAGCACCACCCACCAGACGACCCCATCGCTTGTCGTTCCCGAGGAGACCTTCCAGAAAGATTCCGATGATCGCGGGAAGCATCAGGCCAAACGCAATAAACAGCTTCATGTTCTTGTGGGGCCATTTGTTCACAGCAAAGCCAACGCAGCAGGTGCCCTGGTTCTCAGCTGGAAGTCCGCCTTTTTTAGACTTACAACGAACTGGAAGGCATACCACGGCAGCTGGTAGGTGATGGTTTGCTCCGTGTTCAGGCCAAACGACTTCAAAATCAAGGTCGAGAAAGTCGAGAAGCCCCCAGAGGCGCAGGACGAGAAAAGGGTAAAGATCATGAGGAGGTAAATCTGAGGGTCGACGAAGCACTCGAGCGCCTGTGCCCATTTGAACTCGGTCCCGGCCGCCGTTTCGCCAGTGTTGTTCTTGACCAAGCGGGCATGCGCGTAGATCCTCTCCTGACTATCAGCCACCCAGTACACGGTCACGGTTCACCTCAGGAGTCAGCCACCTGGCGTTGACAGGGGTGCTTAACGTCCACCAAAGGATAATGCCCCAGACGAGGGAGAGAGCTCCGAGGAATACTGCGCGGATAAGCAAAACCCACTTCCAGCCACCGGATGTACGGTTGATTGCCCTCCACGAAGCAATGCTACTGCCAACCGCGGCCTTGCCCACGCCGTAGTTGATGAGGAGAATAAAGAATGAGAAGAAACTGTTCATCGCACTGCCGTCAGCGCTCGTCCCGGCAGAACTACACTCACAAAAAGGACAGCGAGCGAAGCGCTTGCTCCTCACGCCGGTACCATGCCGTGACAATGACCAGGAAGCCGGGTGTCACGGGGGCCTCCAAGATTCCCAGAAGCGTACGGACAGCCATGACTAAGGTCAGCCTCTTTCATGTTCATTGAACCTACGTTGCTCAAAGTTATTGCAGGCCGCCATGCACATCACACAGATACCCCAGCCAATCACAGTGTATGCAAGCACACGGTCCAAGGGCAAGCGATGCAAAATCCACGCGAACGGGAATTCGAAGATCATGTAGGCCAAGTAGAATCCGGTGGAGAGCCATGCAAAGTCATTTCCGACGAGGCCGGCGTTAGCCGTGAGGTCAAAGGCCACGCCGGACGACAGAGAGATCTTGTCCGAGTACTTTGGGTGAGCGACTTGCAATGCATGGCCCCTTACCTGTACGCCGTAGGTGATCATCAACAACGGCACGATGTGCCAGTCGATTTTCCGAAGAAACTTGCGCTCCTTGTCGATCTCCTCTGGCGTGAGCACTTGATCAATCCCGAGATGGGCCTGTCGATCCGTCTCCTCATCAGCAACTTCGGCGATCTTGTGATCGATGTCGCGGAACTTCTCCTCTGTCGCCGCGGGAAGCTCCACAGCGACCTCGCGTGCTGCCTGCGTCTCGATGGTGCTGGACATGGTGCCGTAGGACAATATTGCTGTGGTGCGATTGGACCGGCGGTCGATTATATAGGACGTGGCGAAGGTCGATAGCAGTCAGGGTCCTCCAAGGAACGCTTCGGCTGCGGACGGAGTCCGTCCGGCCAAAGTACCTGGGCCAGGTCGCGTCAGGTTCGGCGCTGTGTCCGACTGGATAAGGCCGAGCTTTCGGGATGCATGACTGAACTGACCGGGGTCAACGCTGCTCCTCACCTAGACGACGATCCGATCCCAGCGTCAGTGCATGAGTCTATATACGGGACACTACATTTGGTCACTCAGACTCGATACATCTCCCCAGAAACCCCGCATGACCTGTGAGGGGGAGGTGTCGTTCGCGCTTTCGGTCCATATCGGGAAGTCAATGGGCCCGTGCTGATCTGCTATGGACACGTCCAATGGCTCCTGAATGGCGATATCTCCTGTAGGCGCCGGAGGGCACCCCTCCACGCTGAAAGGAGCGGCGAGTTCGTCAAACATGGCCTGGTACCGTTCACTCTGCGGCCATTTCGGGCTAAACTTGGCCAACAGAGCTCGGCAGCGCGCGGTCCAGCGTTGGACTACATCATTGGGATAGTCCACTAGATCCGGTCGGCTGGAGTGTTCGCGGAAACAGTACACGAGCGATGTACAGGATGTAAAGAGCTGGTGCAGATGAACCCAGTTGACCAGAACCCGCTTTTGGGTTGAGTAGTGGTCGTAGAGCTCGACGGAAGTCATCGCGGAGTTCAAGAGGGTTGGAATGAACGACGAAGGAATTTGCGGCATCAAGGGCGACGGTCGATGGAGAGCCATGATCATCTGGTGATAACGCATGTCGCAGACAGACTGTGGGGATAAGATTGGTGACCGTCCAATTGACTCACCTGGCGTCGAATCGTCCAGTCAGACATTGGCACAAAGGCTGCTCGCAGAGGACTCGACGCATACCAGGCCTGGCTTCGACTGACCAGATCCCTGACCATGGCCTCCTTCTCCTGTGAAGCGCGGTCCGGCGAAACCGACACTCCGTAACACGAATCGCTGATCTGCCCATATAGCTTGCGGCCCTCTAGAGTATGTCGGGCGACAGCGGTACGAGGGACGACGACGGATATGCCGACCGGGACACCGGGATCGCTAGGATACTAACGCCATTACTAGGGAATCATCGGAATGGGACTAACCTCAACGTCTATGTCCTCGTCTCGGAGAGCTGGTGGTCTACCCAGAGTGAACATGCACAGGCGGTCCAGGCTGTAGATGGCCCAGAAGACGCGTCTTCGCCTTTCATTGTGCTTCTGAAGCGACTGCAGATTCGGAAAGAGACCCGCCACCGTAGGGAGGTATACCGTGTCCTTTCGATGGATCCCCACCGATATCGCTACTCGCGCAGCAGCGCCTACCGTCTGCCAGAGACTTGGGCCCCGTGGGTCGTTGATCGACATGAGGCCCAGCAGACCGAGAGACTGGACACATCCCTGCGACAGGTCAGGAAGAGCTTAGGAGCCGCTGACGTACCAAATCCTCATTTCGTATCACACTCGACACCTCCTTCAGTGCCAACTCGCGGAGAGTGGACGTTCTTTGACTCTCGTCTCGCTCCGAGCGCCCGGCCTCTACAGCGAGATGGAGACTGATGAAACACCGGAACCGTCTTGATCCATTGAGTGGGTCGAGAAGTCCCCCGGGTTCGAACGACTTCCGTATGTCATCCTCCAGGTCCTGAAGCTCCAGTAGGTCATGGCCGGGCTCATGCTCCATTGCAATCACCTTGCCGATGCTCAACGCCTCCTCCAGTGAAGGCATGTCAGCAAGATCTGATATTGAAGACGGGCTTCTGGTCCGCGTCGTTGTCGAACAAATGGAGGGATGTAAACCTGAAGCTGCCATCGCCACCGACAGCGTCCAGTCAGATGCAGACCCTAATTCCATGTGGGCCGACGTGTTGAAGTCCGACTGGGCTAGGGGGTCTGGATCGCAAATCACAGGTTGTTGTGATCGGGGTTGATAAGACACAGGTGTGCGCAACGTGACTATTTGACCGGTGAGAGTGGACGATATGTCATGAAGATCCGGCTCGGCGGCTGCCATGATCTCCTCGAGCCATTTGACCCGTCTCTGTAGCTCTTCGTTACGCTTCCGGAGGTCATTGACTTGCCTGCCAGCTTAGCTCGCATGTGTGACCACCCTGACTGGGACCCACCGCTGAAGATTCTGATCGCCGGACTTTGTATCCACCACGCAGTTCACCCCTGCTCGTAGACACGCCGAGCACTGCGGGTGCCTCCGATCGCACTGCATCAACATCACTGTCAGCGACGGCTGCGTGTGGGCGGCGGAGGGCTCACTTTGCGTTTGCGATTGAAGCACCGCTTGCAAGCGTGGGATAGCTGAATGATGGCTTGGGAGGAGTGACCGTGATCATCGATCGGCGTTGGTGAGGACGAGTTGGCTGAGATGATCTCCGGTGCGAAGGAGCATATGGGATCCATGGCTTCTGAGAGGTGTACGAGTACTGGTGATAAGAGAAATCCGATTCCCACCGCAGTAGTGTGTTGGGCGAGGTCTGGTCGGAATGGTCACGTGATGCGGGACCAATGGGGACTTGCAGGTTTGGCCTTCTGAACTGCGCATGCATGCATACATGCTAGAGACACTGTTGCCGGTCCAGCGCCCTCTCAAATCGGCTCGAAGACGGGTTGCTCGAATATACCTGCAAAGCCATGGACGGCTTCCCTCAGTCCCCGGTCGGTTACGATATTCTGCCCGTTGATGCCGGCCGACAAGCGAGACGAGAGGAACACCGCGACATCCGCGATCTCTTCCGGGGGCGCGACGGCGTCCATCATAGTCTGTTCCACCTTGGGTCCCTTCTCGATAAGAGCCGTCCTCGCTGACTCTACTGGTCGTTAGCAAGGAGACACCTTCGCACAGAAGCGGTAGTTTGAGGGAGTCGTACCGGACATCGCCCCGCTTTGCATCGCATGCAGGCCGATTGGAGTCTTGGTCGGACCAGGAGCAACGCCATTGACCCGGATACCAGTCCTTGCCAGCATAAGCTGAGCCGCTGCACTCCTCAATAGACCCAGTGTCGCATGCTTCGAGGTCGTGTACGCCGGAGCCCCTATGCCACCAAAAGTCGAGGCGAGGGACGTCTTACCTCTCGTCAGAGGTATTGCCCGATTGCGATACTGTTCAAGCAGAATACTCACTGTCACCACGATACTTCCGCCCGACCGCGGTTTGTCTCCCGACGTGTTCATCATTCCCCTGGCCGCCCATGTTATGCAGTTGAACACCCCGATTGTGTTGACGGTAAACATGTGCGTCTAGAATGAAATATACAATGAGCTTACGACTTGCAGGCTACACTTAAAGTGCGAGCCCGCGTTCACCTACCATCTGGTCTACCGTTGTCTTGTTGAGGGCTTCCACATCGACAATACCGGCGTTGGCAAACTATCCCAGCACTCATCAGTGCACCTCACAAATGAGGTGAGGACCAACTCACAAACCAATCCAATCGGCCGCTTTCCTCGATAACCCGTCTCACCAGCGCCTCTACCTCTTCCGACTTTGCAACATCCATTCTCACGCCGATCACTTTGATCTCGGGATGCTCATGCATGACGCCCTCCGCGACTTCTTGCAGACCACTCTCTTCAATATCGGTCGCGTAGATGGTCCTCGCGCCAGCAATGGCATATCTCGTGACGGCTGCCTTGCCGATTCCGGATGCGGCACCTGTCAGGCAAATCAATCGTGGACAGCGCATGGTTGAGAGTCCAACTGACCTGTGATGACACCGACTGTATCCTGAAGCATCACGCTGTATACAGACATCATGTAGGTGCTACAGTGTGTTATGAATGAACAGCTCTGGCGTGTGCAGAGTTGGAAGACACATTACGATGAGACATGTGCTTCGATGGCAACAGCGCGGAAGAGTGCGGAAGGACAATGTGAGGAACCAGCCGGCTGAGGGCGCGGGTGACGTTACCGCTTCCCCAACTATCCGCGCCTGGCAGCATACTTGCCATTCTCCCAAATCCGTCAGGCGGAAAGGATCGACGCGTGACACAGATGCGGAGACCGCCGGCCTGCACTTCTCGGGGACAGCATGTCCCCTGATAAGACACTGCGAGCAACTTGCTCGGGCAAGGGTTTTCGGTGTGTCCTGTGTAGCGAAGAGCTACAGTACTCGTGCAATGTCTGTCTGTGCATCGTCTGGTCCAGGGATGCATGCGTGATATGTGAAATGATGGCGCCGCATGCGTCTCCTCTCCCAGCAGCTCCGCTGTGATACCTGAGAGTACGGGGACGAACGTCGAATGGACGAGGAAAAGCATGGGCACGAATGCGGCCACAGTAACACCGCCGGCATGTGGTGAGGTGTCAGGACGGTCGGATTGCAGCCCGAAGAGGTTGCTGTGGCTGATAGGGTGTCCATGACGGACGGACGGGTATGACCTGGATGCATCTGTACTGTCCGTCTAGGTCAGCAACCACGCCTGAAGCGGCTCGCGGTGAATGATGAGCGCATCTGAAAGATGTTCCTCGGTACAGTAGGCTAATTCCTCCCGCAACGAGGCTAATTGTTTGGCAGCGCCGTTACCCGCGCCATCAAACCGCTCCATAAATGTCTGAGGTTGCACATTCAAGAGTATTTGAGGTTCAGAGGCCTCAAGATCTCCTCCCATCCCTGTCCACTGACCACCTCGATGGAGGTTGTAACCCCTCCGCCGAGTCAAGCTCCCTCGCCGCCAGAGAACTGCACGAAGCCAGCTGATTTTGGCTGCGGACGATGGGTTGACGCCTGGGCCACCTCCCTCCGTCCTGACCGGCCAAATGAGTATCTGAAGACTCACTGCACCAAACACGCGACATTCGTAGGGACGACAGTACGGCAAACAGTTCGCGTGTCGGTTGCGACCAGCATCATCAGACTACGCGTGTCCAACGAGTACGGCAAGGCGGTTCTCTCACTCGCCAGCATCACCGCCGCCGTGCCCCTTCCCGAGTCATTTGAAAACAACCTCACCACTGCCGGTTCTGCGACCATTGATCCCGAAACCATTTGCGACGTCACATTTGGAGGGCGAACATCCGTGGAGATCCCAATCGGCGCCGTCGTACTTTCCGACCCCGTCCAGTTTTTCCTCACGGCAGGCTCGGATGTCTCTCTCTCCCTCTTTCTCTCCAATGGGCAGCACGGAGACACCGTTACTTCCCATCTGATCGCCAAGACCATGACGTGGTTCACTAGAGGAGGGGGCGACTGCACCCGATCGGCAAGCCTCCACGCATGCCCCAACGTGGCGAGCTACCCTCGATGGTTCTTCTTCGCGTCAATTGAGACACAAGCGATGCACGCGGCATCATCTGCCGTTGCCTGCTTTGGTGACAGCATCACCGATAGGGGCGACAGCGAGCTCCCCATGAACGACTACTCCGGATGGATCGACGTGCTGCAGTATCGACTTCAAAAGCGCTCGCCGGATAGTATCTCGATACTCAATCTTGGTATCTCGGGGGATACACTGTGGGATGGAGGCTTCAGCCGATTCGACCGCGAGGTCATTGCGAGGATTTCGACGGGCATTCGTGTGGTAGTCGTTCTCATGGGGATCAACGATCTCGGCCTAACCCCCGCCACCCCTCGGGCCCAAGATGATCTGTACGACCGGCTAATCCTCGCGTACGAGCAGATCATCGCCAAGTGCCATTCTGCAACCCCTCGAATCGCTGTTGTGATATCCACACTCATGCCTTTTCTTCCTCCTTCTGACGACTACCCGACGCCATGGCCGCTGTCCCATCCCTTGCGTGAACAAACGAGGATGCGGATCAATCGCTGGATCCGCTTCAAAGCCGGAGATGGTGGGGTGACCGATGGCTTTGATCATCTGATCGATTGGGCCAGGGTCATCTGCGAGCCTGACAACGAACATGTCATGCAGGGACGGTATCAGTTGAGGGACTATCTGCATCCCAGCGTGGAGGGCTGCCAAGCGATGGCCGAGGCAGTCGACTTGCGATATCTTACAGAACCACCATGTGCGGAGTGAGCAAGCATTGGTCCATGTACTCGGTAGCCGTAACTGGGAAAGCGGTACCCGTGGTCTATACATATGCACAAAGTGCCAGCCTTGCCGATCACCGGCCGAAGCAGCTCAGAGCAGTTCGGAGAATCCGGACCGAGGGGACCCGGGTGCGGGGGAGAGGGAGAGGGCGGGCCGAAGGGAAGGGATGGAGGGACTCTCGAGCGTGGGTGTAGTGGACGAGGGGCCGGGCATCGGGCCTGCTATGGAGTTAACCGGGGGTCACATGGCAGCCAGCTCGCCCCCAGTCTGCACAAGTACTCGTATAGTGCGCCAAGTGAACGTTACTAGTTGTCGACTTGCACGCTTTGATCATCTGTGCATTTCACAGGTATCCGTCCGTTCCCTCCACCAATGACAGAGCTCACCACCGCCGTGATCGCATCCAACGAGAGCTCAGGAGATAGGGTGGCCCGGGATTCGTCGTTGGAAGACGAAGCCGCGGAAGGACGGTTACCAACGCTCAAGATGAAGTTGACCAGGGGCAGGACGGCGTGCATCCAGGTGAGTGAATCAAAGATTCCAATCCCCGTACATGATCGGACTCTCAGACCGCACCAGTGTCATTCGCGACGTTCGAAATGCGGAGCACTCCCTCCAGATATCTGCCCCCGTTGCGCGCGACTGGGGCTGGATTGTCAGTGGCCACCGCTCCAAGGACGTCCGAAGCGAGGAAGAAGGCCAAAGAGGCGTGATCTGGAAGATGAAGGGGGAGGTGGGGACGACGAGGTATCCCCAGTGACAGGAGGGCCGGCCGGTCCCCACAGTGTCACCACGACATCCTCTATCTCGCCCTCGCAGCGGCCTTTGGATCTCAACACCAACCCCATAGCTGGCACCAGTAGCATCAACAACCCCGATACTTCACACGCACTCCCTCAGTCATTCGACGATGTCTTCGACTTCTTCGCGTCGCTTCCCACGCCGTTGCCAAACGTGTCCGCCCTGAACGCCTCACCCACCCCCACCGGTCACCACCCTCCCGCATCGGCCGTCCCTCCGCCCCCGACCCAGGCTGTGGACTGGTGGTGGCCAAATGGGACGGTGGCTGAGCAGAATCGTGAGAGCATCAGCATGGCCCCCAGGCTAAAGCACGCAGAATCAAATCAAGGACCGCCCTCCCTCCGTGCGGCCGGACTTGGCGATGGCCCCGCCCCCCTACCCCAGACGACATTCCTTAATTCCTCCGGCATCTCGCACGAGGCAGTGCATCAACTCGTTGATCTCTTCTTTGCAAACTTCGCCAGCCAGCTTCCCATACTCAGAAGGCATGACGTGGACGACATGCTGGTGTCTGGACGTGACCATGGCTTCCTTCTGAATGCGCTCGCAGCGGTCTCCGCCCGGTGAGCGGTTCGCAACGCAGATGAATTGAACCTGATGCGCCGGGCAGATTCTCCACACACCCTGAGGTTGCACTTCCACACCTCGAGACACACCAGTACGGCCAGGTATTCTACGACCGTGCCGCAGCACTGGTAGGGCCCAGTATGGGTGTTGCGTCGAGAGAAAACATGTCGGCTCTGCTGTTGCTGGCGCTTGCCTCGCTTGGCGGCCGCTCTGAGCTTCAGTTCAGGATGATGGCCGGACTGGCTATGAACCTCTGCCTCGAAATGGGACTCCACCGGGTTTGTCTTCCACCTCAACCCGGGCCACATCACTCACGGTGTTTAGAAACCGCCTGAAGGACTGCCGACCGAAGAGCGTCGACTGAATCGACTTCTCTTCTGGTCGGTACTCATGCTGGATTACACCATGTGCTTCAGCCAAGGCCGTTCCACCTCAATCCGTCCCGAATTTGTCACACAGGACCTTCCAAAGGAGGACGATGTGCACAATCCGTCATCCCCGCGCGCGCCCTCATCTTCGGATGAGACCGAGGACTCCGAACACGTGCGATCGCCCTTCCCGTATGCCGCGCAGACCATCTTCTCCATGGGTCCGGTCATCAATATCCTGGCCGATGCTCGCGGGCCGAGGTCGGTCAACGAAGCTGCCAAGTCTGAGCTTCGCACTGTCTGGGCAACGAGCGCTGTGCAGTACGATGAGCTCCCCTTAGACATGATGTGGAATAATGCCAAGTGAGCGGACGCGGTGGAACAGTAAAGCTGACCCACAGCCTGAAGATGCACTATCGGGCGGGGTCGGGGTCAGCATTCTTGTTCGTGCACCTGTGGAATCACACCAATCTGGTGAGCTCAATCACACGCGTTATTGGCCAGACTGGGCTGATTGGTAGGCCCTCCGGTCCCTCGTCGACTCGTCGCCGACAGATACGTTCAACAGCACCGGCAAGGTTGATCAAACAGCCGTCCCA
Source organism: Saitozyma sp. JCM 24511 (assembly GCA_001600855.1). Lineage (NCBI taxonomy): Eukaryota > Fungi > Basidiomycota > Tremellomycetes > Tremellales > Trimorphomycetaceae > Saitozyma > Saitozyma sp. JCM 24511. Next base: position 467,040 of record BCLC01000021.1, on the reverse strand, counting down.
ATGTCCATCCAAGCAGGGTCGTGGCTACATTGCGCGAGGTTCATCGGTGATATGCTTGTTGTTGCCGATATCGTCAATCCCAACATCTTTCTGGCAGTACCCCAGGTCAGCCAGTGCTTTTTTATCGCGGCGTGCTGCTTTGCCAAAGGTAAGCCGACCCACAGGTGATGCTGGCTCACCATCAGACCTGGAATCATTTACAACGTCTTGCCGGGGCAGTAAGCAACCTCACAAGCTTTTCGCAACGGTCGCCATGGAGATGATTGCAACGCTCAAGCAGGGTCTGAGCAAGTAAGCAAGGTACTGGGCGGGGATCCGCGGTGTCGAGAATATATTCGATGCTCGCCTCATCAGTATTCCAGGTCTCGACGCTCTCGGCGTGTCAGAAAAGATCGCCAAAATTGTGGCATCGCCCAACGGTGGGAATCTCACAACTTGGACGGACTATCCTTTGATCAAGAGCACTGGAATCCCGGAGCCCGCAATGACGACTGATCCAGCACTCCTGACGTGGGAGAATGTTGTCGCGACAGAAGATGCACAACCAGGTGGACAACACAGCCTTGCCGGTTTCTCCATTGCAGATGGAGGTGAGTTAATCCTTGTACGAGTGTCGTACTCGCTGACTCAGACATGCGGGTGTTCCAGCGGCATCTCCATTTTCGTTCACCAACTTCCACTTGTGGAACTCGCTTAGGGAAAGTCCCGATGCCTTACGCGCGTCGGGGATTGACCACTCTGACTCAGCTACCCAGTTCCTGCAAGACCTGGGCATGGCATAGACACGCCTATGGCTAGCGCATGATGACATCCGGACGATGCATGCGAGCCATGTCTCAGCACCAGCACGAATGTACAGTAACACACGCCTTACTCCACCCTCTGGTCGGACGGTGACTCTATGACAGCTCCCCTGCGCGTAGACAACGCGTGCAGGTCGAGGGCTTCAGCCATGAGTCTATTCGCTGCCTGATTTGGATGGGTGAAATCGTTGAAACGATACTTTGCTGCCATGATGTGGGGGTCCTCAGCATCTTGCAGGAGGCTCGACCAGTCGACGACGTAATCAAACTTGCCGGCGTCCTTGATCCACTTGTTCAAGCGCAACCTGGTGACCTCGCGATGCCGATCTCGCCCAGCACTTTGGTTCTGAACCGTGAGGAAGGGTGTGATGGTGGAGGCCAGTATTGCGATGCCTCTTGCGTGTGCCCTTGTGACAAGTTGGTCGTAAGCGCCAATAAGACGGTGGTACAGTTCGTCCTGGTCATCCGGGGTATCTGGTGTCGATGATAGGTCGTTGGTTCCCATGAAGAGGAACAAGAACTTGACGCCGTTGCGAGTCAGCACATCCCGCTCAAGTCGTCGAAGACCACCCCGCCAGACCTGGTCGCCCGATATGCCGACGTTGAGCACAGACAGACGTGAATGGTTGGGGGTTTGCTGTATTCGGCGGGAGAGCACATCTGGCCAGCCCAGATATTGGTTCATGTCCCACTCGACATCACCTTGATCAGTAATGCTATCTCCAAAGCACGCGATGTTTCCTGCATCCTCCTCGTACTCCGCCTCGATGCCGGTCAGGTAGTACCACCGCTCGAACGGATATGGCTGAGATTCCGGGGGGAGGCATCCGTTGCTGGTGAGATCCCCGCGGGCTACCCAGCTCGTCGCCTTTGCTTTCTCGTGACCGGATACCGTGACTCCCTGTTGTCCTTCGGCAATGTAGAGAGAAATCGTGATGTCGTCGCCGGTCTCCGTGGAGAATTCGATGGGATCTGACACCCAGGTTGCGCCGGGGGGGATGTCTATCGCAGTATTCCCCTCAAATAACACCGGGACAACGGTGTTGGGGACGACACAAGGTGAACCGATCAATGAGACCCAGCCTGTCGAGGGGGCGGGTCGAGCCACAGTTACACGGGCTATGGGGAGGACTGACTGGCCAAACTCATTAGAGATCCTGAGACGATGGCGCTTCGCCCCGAGTCCGACTCGCACTTGCTGCCGAATGGTGCAGTCTCGAAAAGCCAGCTGGAACGGGAAACATTCGTGTCCCCAAAATTGGCGGAACGGGTCGTCGGAATGCAGCGCGGTGGCCCATGTCTCGCACCAGCGTGTCTCCGTGAGGTGCATTGCGACGAGGGAGGGGGAATTAGTCAACAACATTCATCAAGGCTTCAATTATAAGCGAGTGCAGGACCCCCCCCCCCCCCCCCCGGGCAGCAAAGACTGTCCACCCAGTTCCACCTTTTAGGCGATGTTGCACTTTATTAGCCGGTTTAGAATCACGCAAGGCGTCGGCCTGATTGCAGCGCGTCATATGCCCCTTACAGATGACACGAGCCCACCCGAATGGGCATCCTCTGGTTCATATGACTTTCAACCCTCAAGGCGCTTTGTCTCCTCGGTGACAGGCTCAGTCAAACTAAGGAGATACTGCGAATGGGCTGGTCAGTGACGTGGTTCGTCGTGTACCAGACGTACAACTGCCGAGCGTCGCCGTTCGCGATCGGCTTGGAACGAGATCGCACCAAGAATGAAGCTTCGAGGTCGGGGAACCTCATGAACTCATTGCAGTTACTGGCATAACGACTGTTACACATTCTGCGACTCAGACTCGCCTTACACACCCCTAAACGCTCCATGCCAACTTTTCCATCGGGGTATACACACTGATCGATCGGCGTCAATGCGAGCTCGGTTGCCGGCCCATCAAGCCAATTGAACAGCTTGGGTTCCAGTTCCCGAGAGCTCATCCTCGATCCGGTCCGCTTGCTTCACCTGGGCCACCTCGGTACCTTCCACAAGACTGGTGATCTTAGTGCTGCCAAACTCGGGATCTTATTCTCAAAGAGGATATCGATTTCGGCGAAGGTGCGACCCTTGGTCTCGGCTACATGGATGTCAATCACCTCCATGGCTTTCCGCACAACACTCACGAAGTCGGAAATACAGATAAACAGTGAAGCCGATGTTGAAAGCGGCCCAAAAGAAAGTCATCTTTGCGCCCCAATTCCTGTGCGGCGCGTCAGGGCGGCAAAATAGTATCCAAGTGGGAGCTCACCACCCCAGCGGATTGAGCTGCCTGATTGTCAGGATACTCGCGATCAGCCCGACAATATTGTAGGCATTTCGAGCAAGCACAATGGTCTTGGCCCTGAGACGAGTGGAAGGGAGCTCGGGAATGACGGCATAGATGACGGGGCCGGTGGTAAAGTCGGCGACGGCGACCAGGAAGATGATTAAGCCGCCGCTCGCATATGCATTGGTGATCGACTCCGGTTGAGGAATGGCCAAGCAGCCGACGATGCTTCGGGGTTAGCCGGGTTCGGGTGGAGAGAAGTACCCACATCTCAATGGCGAGCATAGTCACACATCCTCCCAGAATCAGAGGCTTTCGCCCGAATTTGGTCAGAGCAAACCAGCTCGCGATTGTCCCGATGCCCCCGATGCCGCTCTGGATCCAGCCAAGCTTGAAGCTAGTTGATGCAGAGATGCCCGCGGCTTCGAAAAGATATGTGCTGTTGCCGGCGACAACAGGACCGCTCAGCGCCTGGGCCATCCACAGCATGCACGAGATCTCTGTTCGTCGGCCATCAATGCCTTTGAAGCAGTCCCAGTACGAAGAACCCGCGGAAACAGCTTTTTCCATCTCGTCGGTGTAGATCATCACTGTTACATACGTCAGTGGATGAGCCTAATGAGCTAATGAGGCATTATGCTACTCACAGGCAAGGGCGGCGTCTGCCTCCCTCTCTGTTAGACCTCCTTTACGCGCAAGACGCTTGATACCACGGAGGGCCCGATCCTTATGCCCATGGCGGACGCACCACCAGGGGCTCTCAGGTGCCAAAAAGGTAGCAATCGCGATTGGGATCGGCCAAATCCATTGAAGGGCAAATGGGATCCGGTAGCTGAGCAATCAGGGCTATCCTGCAGAACGTCGGTATGACTCACCCCCAGATGTCCGTCCGGGACTCGAAAGCGACAAGTACCCCAGAGGATATGAACGATCCAATGACCTGAGGTGTCTCAGCAATAACCAATTGCCCGACAGATATCCAGACTTACCCAGGCAAAGTTGACAAAACTAGTCAGGAAATGGCGCAGAGGGACCGGGCAGACTTCGGCTGCATACGCAGTGGTCATTGTCTGAAAGACTCCCCAGGCCATGCCGAGGAAAAGCTCTCCGACGAGGAACACGGCCAGACTGTCCGCAAAAAATGGAATGAAGATCAGGCCAGTGGTAGCGAGCAATGCCGAGATGATCGTCCATCGGTAACCGTACCGCTCGGAGATGAAACCGGCGAACTACACTGTCAAAATAGGTCCTGCAGGACACGAGGAAACCCACCTGGAGGCCAAATATCACGCCGACGCTGTTCGCGCCCGAGATGCCGTTCTGCCAGCTGGGCGGGATCTGCTTGGTACCATCCGCCGCCGGGATCCCGAAATGCTGCTGGAAGCTTGGATAGGCGTTGACTGTGCATGATGAGCGGAAAAGCAGCCAGACGACTCGTCGACACCTACATGAACCCATCACTGAGGCATCATAGCCGTCCATCACAATGGACATGGTGATGATGATACTCCAAGCCATGGCTTTGGGGTAGACCCTGAAGGCATGCCAAAGGTTCATGCTCTTCTCACGTTCGTTCGCCTCGCTTGCTTCTTGCACTAGCGTCTGAAGCAAGTCAGTTTAGCAGTTGCCGGTTGCCGAGACGATGTTGGTATTGACTTGCCATAAAATCATCGACGTTCTGGGCGATGCCCATGGCGATAGCCGCATCGATGCGGGCGAACCCCTCATTGCCCTGATCATGCTCGCGATGATCGTAGCCGGACTTCTCGTCCAAATGGACAGACAAGCCGCCTGGGTATAGGTTCTTATCATCCGCATGGGTGGTCATAGTGCCAATGGACCAAGCTATGAGGGAGGGGTACGGAGTGAGTTGGGATCCGACTACTCGGTGGAGACTTTATACGTCTCCATGGACGTCTTCGGGGCAACATTGCGTCGCCCGGCCATCAAAGTGCCCCAGCGTTGCCCCGCAGGTAAACCGAAATTAACCACTCATCCTCCCTCTCGGAGATGGCGAGAGAGCCGATGTCAACCTATGAGAATTTAACCGCCTCCTAGTAGGGGAAACTAACCGCGCCCCGCGACACGTGACCTGGTTGCAGAAATAGCCTACGGTATCGAGGCGCTACTCGTAGGCATGGCGACCTAGTCTTCGGGCCGATCGTCGCAGAGGTCGGGGGAGCACAGTGTACTTGTACGAGAGCGCCGGTCGTCGTCCTATTGTATACCCGCTCGGAACGCGGTCAGTCGTCGACACACGCACCATGGCTCCTGCGTGTACGTAGACTGAGACCCCAGTTCAACCGTGTTGAAGACCCCAGTTCAACCGTACTGACTGCCTCAGCATATCTGCTGACAGACCTCAACAAGACGTCGACCGGCTGCACAGCTCGCTTGACCCTCCATGGAGTATCTCGCAACAGGCATGGACAGGACATTCCTGACTTGGAACTGGAGGTGAAATATCAATCTGCGTCTTGTGAGTCTATCCGTCGGACTTGGCCATGACCTCCCAGGCCTTCATGTGCACATCTATGACGCGGCACGAAAGCAGTACCAGGTCAGCCCAGACGACCTACCTCGCCCGACGACCCACACACCAGACTGCGGTCTGGACTTTGAGTTTCAATCCGAACCCTTTGCCTTTTGGATCACTCGGAAGACGGATGGCGAGGTCATCTTCGACACACGTCATTCGGCCGCGGATTTGACATTCTCAGATCAATACCTCCAGTTGTCGACAACACTCCCACACGACGCCAATATCTATGGCCTGGGAGAGGTGGTGTCGTCACAGGGATTTCGAAATGATCCTGCCAACACCATCCGGACCCTGTGGAGCAGCGACTCTGCTGGCACGCCGATTGACAAGAACATATACGGTTCACACCCATTCTACCTTGAGGTGCGACCTAGATCCGCGGGCCTCGCGTCGCACGGGGTCTTTCTTCTCAACTCACACGGCATGGACGTGCTTCTCAAACCTGGAGCCCTGGAGTATCGCGTGCTGGGAGGGACGTTCGACTTCTACTTCTTCGCTGGATCGTCTCCGACCGAAGTAGTGGAGCAGTACAGCGAAGTTGTTGGGCGTCCAGCACAAGTACCGTACTGGGCCCTCGGCTTCCATCTGTGCCGTTACGGCTACTGGAATCTCGAGGGGATGAAGAGAGTCGTGGATGCAATGAGAAAGGCAGATATACCGCTCGAGACCATTTGGAGTGACCTCGAGTACATGGATCGCAAGCGCAACTTCGTGGTGTCGCCGGAGGACTTCCCGTGAGTCTTTGGACGATGTTGCCGGCTCCATTCCACTTCAACTTATGGGACAGTCACAACGAGTTCAAGGCATTTATTGAGCGGCTACACTCAGACCACCAACATTAGATTCCCATTCTCGACGCAGGGATTCCTAAGACTGCCAAGGACGAGTATCCTCTGTATCACCAAGGCAAGGAGCTGGACGTATTCATCAAGCGGGAGCACGGCGAAGAGTTTGTGGGCGAGGTTTGGCCAGGGTGGGTTTCCGACAAAGGCACCCTGCTGACGATCAAGACCAACCGTCTTTCCTGACTGGACGGCACCCAATGTTGTGCAGTGGTGGAAGGCGGCGTTTGACTCGTTACACGACATCGTGCTGTACGACGGCATATGGCTCGACATGAATGAACCAGCATCATTCTCCAACGGCTTTGACGGACGAGCACAAGGGGAGGGGCAGGCGACCCCTCGCGCTCTCCCCGATGTGGACGCCGAGGGGCCACCAAAGAGCACTCTCGACAATCCCTCATACAAGGCGAATTGTTCCTCTGATCCCCCTCGATCTCGCTGACAAGTTCAGATCAATGATTTTTGGCACGGTCTGGACAAACACACCGTTCCGCCTTCCTGCGTATTGGCCGACGGCTCAAGGGTCTACAACTCCCACAACATGTATGGGACTCAGTAAGTGGCCGGACCGATCGACGAATGGGGCTTACCACACTCAGGGAAACGCGATGCACTCGGGATGTCTTGCTGCAACAGTCACCCGGGCGGCGACCTTTTATCGTCTCGCGCAGCACGTTCGCTGGACATGGCACAATCGGAGCACATTGGTGAGCCCTCATGACGTGACGAAGCTGATTTGCAAGGTTGGGCGACAACTACTCTACCTTCCAGTACATGAAGGCGTCCATTCAGGGCGTGCTGGATTTTCAGCTCTTCCAGGTCGGTAAGGGTTTGCATGAGCAAGCTGAACGAGAAGATTCCCATGGTAGGACCCGACACCTGCGGTTTTGCAAAGAATGCCGAGGAGGAGCTTTGCAACCGATGGATGATGCTCTCGTCATTCTTCCCTTTCTATCGAAACCACAATGACCTGGCGTGAGTTCCCATAGGTTGTCGATCATCGCCGCTTAACATCTCAGCGCGGCCCCTCAAGAACCATACTTGTGGGACACTGTCGCCCAGGCCTCGAGAAAGTACATTGGTCTACGATATCAGGCCTCGAGAAAGTACATTGGTCTACGATATCAGCTGCTGCCGTTATGGGAGACGCTATTTGCCCGAGTCAACGACCAGGGAACGTAAGTGCTCCACCGGCCTGTTCACCGGTTCTGAGACCACTAGACCGCCTGTCCGGCCACTCTTCTTCGAGTTTCCCAATCCCGCGTATCTGGCGGTCGACACGCAGTTCATGGTCGGAAGCTCGATTCTCGTCACGCCGGTCGTAGACGAGGGAGCGACATCGGTCACGGGATTCTTTCCCGGAGGGGGTGGCACGCAATGGCGCGATTGGTTCTCTCACGAGGTGAGTCAGACCCCAAACGTGTACAGGGCACTGCTTACATGCCGTAGCTGGTCACAACGGACCGGGATGATAAGGCGACCCTCCCAGCCACACTGGGCCACATGCCTGTACACATTCGCTCGGGTTCGGCTACTCTCACTCACTCGTGGTCCAGTTACACTCTCAAAGAGACGCGCTCCAATCCTTACGCCCTAGTAATCTTCCTAGACAATCGGGGGAATGCAAATGGCGAGGCAGTGCTCGATGACGGCCTCAGCCTAAAATGTCAGTACAAGACCTGCTTGGAACGACACGCTGATGTTTGCAGCGGAAACCACGCAAGTGTCCTTCATCGTGTCGGCCTCACAACTCACCATCAAGGCCACGGGGAGATATGATCGAGCGCCGCACCTGGCAGAGGTTCGCATTTTGGGCCTGCAGGAAAAGCCACCATCTAAGACATTCGAGAATGGTGTTCACTGCAACTGGGACCCGCGAGTAGGGACGTTGTCGATCAGAGGATTGCATCTCAGACTGATTGGAAGCTCAACACTGTCTTGGGTCTAGACTTTTGACCAGAGAAAGCGGCTGAAATACAATGTACCGCGTTCACCATTTGATAGCGCTTGCTCCTGGTGCCACATCGCACACCGGCCGCAGACTGTGAGATGACAGGTTGAGCATATCTTTGTCACGACCTAAGCCAACATGTACTGTAAGCGGATTGCGAACATACGCGCGGAAGCCAATGCTCGTCGTCCAGTGGAGCTTGTCGTTAATGAGGAAGCCAACCCGTGTACATTATACGGAATAAGCCCCATCAAGCTTTTCGTGTCGCTTTTCTCAATCTTTCAGTTCGACCGTGTCCATTACATATCCCCAGGGTAGATAGAGCATGCATCTCGCGTACAGGTACCTGCTCGTAAAAGGACGACCGCGTCCATCTTGCTGGCCGTTCAAACTACCAGCATGATCGTCTTGATCTCGAACGGCTTGTACCTCAGTTTGATCCGTCTATCGACGATTTCCAGGGGCTCCAACACGTCCTCGAGGATGTTTACGACCGACGCCTTCTTGACATTGAGGCCGACACTGTACAGCGTAAGGTTCAGTGGTAGACGTTACACTGTCAAGAGCTTACACTGAGAGGACAGAGTTGGCCTGCCCGCCAAAGTGCTCAAACGTCCGAAGTACCACGGATGTCCCGCCTTTGATGTCTGCCTCCCCTCGCTTGATCGTCTCCACGGATACTCCCCTCGAGCCTTCAAGTCTGAAGGGAAAGTCGAAGAGGAGCGATGAAGGTTTGACCTTGGTGCCGATAGAGTTCACTGAATCCTTCAGCGATGCCAGGAATAAAGCTACTCACCTCGTAGAGGCACGTTGAAGTTCTCGGCGACTTCGGCGACGACGCTCGACTCAAAATTGCCAACGTGAGGTAGAATTGCGAAGGCGAACTCCTGGAAGCCCTGATCGCAAGTATCATCGGGCCGCATTGGAGATCGGAGCAACGAGAAGCGGAGGATATTCCCTTGAATACCGTAGCCGTATTTGCAGTTGTTGATCAAGGCGACACCGTAGTTGTACTCGCTCACTGATCCGTTTAGCAAGGAGAACGGCTTGAGCCACTCACCATCGGCGAATTTGTGAGCCGACACCTCAAACCTTGCCTGCTCAAATGTGGTGTTGCGGTGAACAGCTCTCTTGAGCACACCAAATGCCGCGTCGTACGTGGCGTCCAGAGCATGGACAGTTGTTGGCAGCTCAACTAGAGTTGGAAGGGATCAGCCTTGACGTTGCGCCACTGCGGACCTCTATGGCGCTCACACTTCAAGAAGCAGTGACGTTCCCTCCAGTCACTTCCCATGTCAGCGAGACTTGTATAACAATCTGACTCACAGCTCAGTGTCAAATTTCAGCAGACTACGGGCGTCTTTATCAACCGATGCAGCACAGGCATCCAGGGTGATGAAGACCGTGCCCTTGCTCGACCCGAAGGCGAGGCTACATTGGAGTACGGCACGGAGTGGACCCTCCTCCACCACGTCGACGCTGGAAAAGGCGAGGTGAGTGGGGGTTTCCAGATGGTACTCGTCAACATCCCAGGCACTATAACATCAGTTTATTCTCTCCACCGGAGTCACGACCTACTCCCAGTCGAGGGGACAATCCTGGAAGAGGACAAATCCAGCTCCGCGTCCTCCCGAGATCAGTTCGCGGCTGCTGTCGTCAGTTGCTTGGTGATCATCATAGGCGAGGAACATACTCCAGCTTGACATCCCTGAGGCTGGTGAGTCGGCCGTCTTCGATTGTGATGGAGACAGTGCCGTTGGACATTGCAGCACCGTTCGCGAGCCTTGAAACTGTTGCACATGAGTATCAAGATTTGGAGGGGCAAGGTGCGATGCTGCCCACCTGTGACAGGCTCCATGTGCTTCGCAACGAATCTCGCAGTCCCACCAGCTTTGCCGTGGACCAGGGCATATTGGTGCTGTCCGTTCTGGCCGATCTGCCAGTCTCCGCGGCCCTGGCCCGCGGTCACGCCGCTCGTGCGGTCCACTTTCACAACCTCGAGTCGCTCGGTGAACGGGGTAGGGTTTATAACCACTCCCAAGTCACCGTGCTCATCATTCCTGAGAAGAGCGCCCTCGGCTTTGTTCATGACAGTCGAGGCGAGCTGGCGAAACTCGGCGTACTTGTCGGCCAGGTCATCGGCCACACGGTGGATGACGGAGCCGGGGAGTGTATCGTGGAAGTGGCACAAGCACAAGGCCGCCCAGCACAGTCGTATCTCCTGTACTGGTTAGCGAGGACCTGAGGTTGAACCGACCCACCTCGTGAGGATAGACGAAGTCTGAGCCGTGGTCCAACGACGCCAACGTGCACAACATCTCGACATTCCGCACAGCAATCTCGCCGTCCCGGTTGCCTTTCTTTGTTCGAGCTGAATTTTGTCAACACAAGCCAGCCGTTGAACTGGAGCGGCTCACCCTGCGAGGTGTACGTGCCACGGTGGATCTCGAGGTACAGCTCTCCCCGCCAGCTGGGAAGCGTCTTTCCATCGTCGGTGTCCTTCAGGACCTCTTCAAAGAACTCGTTCAGGCTCCCGCCCATTCGTACAACAGCGCTCTGTGCACCCTTTGGGTCGTTCTCGTGGGATACCGCCCGCCATCGCGATGTGATCAGGAGTTGGACCGCCACCGCCGTCGCCGTTGCCAAAGAGGAGCAGTGCATTTGGTGTTTGTGCCAGGTTGTGGTGTACCGTGTGCGCTTTTACGATGTCGGAGAATTCGCACGACGAGTTGTAGTTGACGGTGGGAGTCATGTGAGTTAGGATCTGAGTGCCGTCCAGGCCAATCCAGTTGAACGTTGTGAGCGGGAATTTGTTGCTGCTGAGTGAATATGCGAGTACCATGGGACCTGGCGGATGAACATGGCTTACTACTTGTTCCAACTGATCTTCTGGGTGAAGAAATACGTGCAACCGCTCAACCGAGCAATCTGTGGGAGCGAAGGCGAGTAGCCGACTACACGTGTCAGTAAGATCCACTGCCTTCCCCGAGCTCACAGGTATCGGGCAGCACGAAGGTGTTGCATCGTTTCCCAAAGCGCGACAGAAAGAAGTTCTGGCCGAGCAAGAACTGTCGGCAGAACGATTCACCCGACAGCATGTTGGCGTCGTGCTCGAGCCATGTAGCGCCTTCGACCTCTATACCACATCAGCGGCTGTCTTCTGATCCTGGTCCGCACCCACGGAAAGTCCCTTCTTTGACCTTGGTCTGAAGCCTCTTGAAGACATCAGGGTAGTACTGGCACCATCAGCTGTCCCGTGTCATCGGGTTGGGCTTCTCGCTCACATATTCCAGCCAGGCATATTGTTGTGCCGAGGTGGCGATGAAGCGATATTCGGGATATCGATCTATCAAGTCAAGCTGGCTACGATGAAGTTAGCCAGCATGTAGTCCCATACGGGAGAGCTCACGTCGACCAACTGCGGGCAACCTTGCGCTTGGTGACTTCCCATGGCCACAGCCCTGGAATGTCAGCGAGCAGCCACAACGCGATACCCAGCGGACCCACAAGCAGTGTCGATATGGCAGTGGCCTAGAGCCCACAAATGACCAGTGACGTCCTTGTGATTCGGTCGCGCCTTCTCCAGCTCATTCTCCCATGACCGCCCCAGTACACGCTGTGCTAATTTGCGACACTCGGCGATGGACGCTGGGTCGTTCGGTTTGAACGTGCTCGCGATGTCCGCTGCGACGTGGCGGGAGATATTGGCGAGCGGAGAGTGGGGGGGAAGTTCAGCCGCTAACTGGGTGAGAGCCTCGAAGTCGTAGTACAGCGCGCGGCCGGGAAGATTGGGAACGACAAGGTCATGCGAGACAAGCTTTGCAACGTCAACGCCGGTGTGAGAGCCATGGGCAACACGGAGACTTACAGGGTAGAGAAGGTCGTCCTGAATACGTCAGGATGGTGTCCTCGACGACCCGCACCCAGTGACGATGACCGAACTCACCACAGGGGGGTCGATGCCACAGTTGTTCCCCGTCATGCCGTTGGTTGAAGCCTCAATGTACAGCACGACCGAGCCCTTCTGGAACCAGCTTGGAGGTAGGATAAACTCGACACGCCTGTCCTCTTTGCGAGTCCCACCAGTAAGACCTTGGAGACCGTTTCCGGCCGCGTCGTACACCAGCGCCTCTCCGGTGGAATCCCATTCGACTGGAGATGTGAGTTTGGGCCATTCCGCCATAACATGATCGTACGCACAGATGACCTGCTCAGCCCGTTTGACGTCCTCGGGAACAGTGATGTCGACTTTGAACCAGTGGTTAGACTGTAGGAAACGGTTAGATCAGGGCCATGCCATGACAGCCGCTCACCCCTGCGACATTCAGCGTTGCCCTTCTCTCGACGAAACCCGCTCACAGGTGGGTCCGAACTTGTCGCCTTTCCTAGCTGGTACCCCGTTGCCCGCGTCAAATGCGTCTTTGGCCTCCTTCCATAGAGCACCAAAGCCAGGACGAAGTCCGCCCTCAGGATTCGGATTCCAATATTCCACCTTGATGTGCTCTGATGCGTCGGTCCGAGCCAGCTCAATAGCGCTGGACAGGTTGAGCTTGGCGAAGTATCCTCCGAGGAATTGGTTGATACGTTGCTGAGGAGTCAGTGTGGAGCTGGCCCCGGATCCCACTTGCAGCGCCCACCTGAGTGACGTCCTCAAATCGGGGGCCTTGAGCGGACGTGTTGTAACGAGCGTACTTTGTAGAGGGGCCCATCGTGTGTCAAATATCGTACCAAGTATACAGTACTGTACCTTTCCGATGTGGGTGTGTCCAAAATGTGGAGTGTTGCTCGCTGGTCCCTTCCTTTATGGCGTGCAGTGAATGCCCAATGTCGGCTACCGCTGCAATAAGTACCCGTGCATTGTGCCGAACCTCCATTTGGACGAGAACGGCGATGCACATGGAGCGCGGCTAATATGGGCCATGGTAAAAGTACTCGACGAATACAGTAAATAGCCGCCGCCCTCACGTGTTCGACTGTCAGAGGATCTTCTGACCCTGCAGTCCGTTGTCATGTTTGTCCAAGCTGGCATGATCAAGCTGGGCACCAGGCCATCCGGATATGTGGCCGCAGCCATGGTGTTCCTTTACCAGGGTATCTTCGCCATCGGCTGGATGGCGGGTGTCTGGGTGTACTCATCCGAGATCATCTCACTGAGCTGGCGATCCAAGGATCTGGGTCTTGCCGTTGCCTCCGAGTGGATCTTTGACTTCACGGTGCTCATGAGTGAGTCGACTTGTCATCTGACGACTGCGGCAAGGGAGCTCAAACGCTGCAGTTACCCCAATTGCGATCAACAAGATTGGTTACGGGATCTTCATCCTTTTCGGCGCCTTGAACCTGTGCTTCATTCCCCTGCTGTACTTCTACTGCCCCGAAACGGCCGGTATCCCCCTCGAGGCCATCGATGCCGTCTACAGGCCTGGAGTCGACCCCGTCAAAGAAGCGCGTCGTCTCCGCAGGCAACTGAAAGAAGCGAAGAAACCGCATGCCAATGTGGAGTCGAGTCACATCGGTAACACGGGTGGGATCCTTGCTGAGACGGTGGGCGACGAAAAGGTCGTTATCGGGCATACGGAAGAGATCTGAACGATGACAAGATCATGGAGCGGAACTTAGATTCCAGGTATCAGGGACCCTGTGCTTGGGCGGTTAGTCGGACTGAAACCAGTGACGAAACAATGCAAGATGGTGACGACTGGCGTCACTCTCGTGAAAGACCTCCTTCAGATATCCTACTCCCACCAAATTTTGAAGATCCTCGCTGCAGCAAGCAAGTGGCTAGTCAAACCGCTCCTCTGGTTCAGAGGTGGCGTTTACAGTCCTGATTCCTCCGTTACTTGCGCGGCCGAGCTTCCAATGGATTCATTGCATACGCTGTCGACCTTGAATGACAACTTCGAGACGAAACGCCTGCGAGCCTGCGACCGCTAGGTCCAATCGCACTCACTCTCACAGTCTCGCTCGCTTGTCAGCAAGAGCAAGAGCAAGAGCAAGAGCAAGCCAGAGCCAGAGCCAGAGCCAGAGCCAGATGAGAACAGGTGAAAGAAGCTCAGAGCAAAGTGACGTGTCATGTCACCAACGAGGGGAATTATTGATACCCTACATACCAGGATCACTTTAGCCGCGCATAACCGGTGGGTGGACGACTCAAACATACGAGTACTCTTATTGTAACATCGCCGTTCAGCAACTCGGTGTGCAACGTCGGACAGGCCGACATGCAACCGAGTGACGCGCTGTCGGACGGAGAGGACGAGCAGGGACACCTGCTGGGGCGTTCAGCGCCAAACGCACTTATCGTTCTTCTCTGGACGATCTCACCGCGTCACCATGTCACCCGCTTCGACGCCTCCCGCTGATCCGTCTGCTCCCCCCTCATCGGATCAACCAATGCTCACGTCCGTCGAGCCCGGCCCCGCTGCTCCCCGACAGGCATGTGACACGTGTAAGGCTCGCAAGATCCGGTGTGAACGCTCAAATACGACTATTTCACCGCCGGGAGAGTCACAGCGGTGCGATGCGTGCAAGAAGCATGGCTTTCCCTGCACGATGGATCACAAGGCGAAGAAGCGGGGACCTAGGCCATCAGTCGCCGGGCGACAGCTCCCGGGACGCGATAAGGAGAGGCCTCTTCGGCCACGACATGCACAGACCGCGATGGGTCCAAACGGCGCCGGTACGGAGACAATGGTGGATCGACCGACGGGAGGCTTAACGGGGCGAGGACGTGAAGATGGAACAATGGCTTCCGCATCGACGTTGCGGGATACCCCCACGTTCTCCGTCCTCCCATGCTCAGGGAGTGGTCTGGCGCTCGTTGACGCAAGCCCTGTCGTGGGGAACGTGAGTCGCGAGACCTGCCCCAAATACTCACAAGCCGTCTTAGCATGATGCCAATCCTCTGGAGGCACTCATTCCAAGGGCGGTCCTCGACCACGCTGTGAACACGTACTTCAAGTACCTCTTCGGTCTTGTCCCTGTGGTCCATCGCCCCACCTTCATGTCTGACGTCGCTGCCCGTCGCGAGGAACTGCCCGGCCAAGAGGAATGGACCGCCCTCGTCCTCGCGATAGTTGGCGTCGCCATGTCTCAAGTGCCATGGGACTTCGTCACCATGAGCAAGTCCGACCTGAGAGATATGGTACAGAAGTGCTTTGACAGAGTGAAGGCGTTTGTGTTCGAGGACTTTGCCACGCCCACCACCACGCGTTGTGAGTCGATACGGCGATATGTTCGACCAACTGATGGCGGGGCTGAACGATGCAGGCGTGCTCTTATATCTGTAAGAGACAGTTGTTCCCGGCCGCGGCAGTTGACTGACGAGGCTCAGAACAGCGATCATGGCGACCAGGCTGGGGCATCGAGGTATCAGGGAGATTTGTCTCGGAGCAAACTGGGGTCTGATCTTCAAGATGCGGATTCACGACGAATCTGTAGGTGGCCGTTGATCGGCGTGACGGGAGACTGACATGAGTTATGCCAGAGCTACATCGGAATCGGCGCCATCGAGGCCGAGATCCGTCGTCGCATATTCTGGCTGGCGTTGGGTTTCGACAAGTCCGCCCACGCGGTACATGGCACAGCACCACACACGACCAGGGAGCACTGCGCAACCGTCGGCTTGCCCACCGCCATGTCAGCCATCTTCGGGTGACAAGTTCTCACCTTTCCTGACCAATGCAGAGACGACGACTTCTTGACAGATGACGGGTACGCCCCAATGCCCGCAGGAGCAAACACCTCCATCCTCAGCGGCTTCAGATATGTGTCCAGGCTGTACGGATGTGGGTGTGGTTCCCTTTTCCGGTTTTATGACTGCAAGCTCGGCTAATGAATCGGGCATGCAGTGTTCGGTCACATCCTCGACATGCGCCGCCTTGACCAGCACCATACCCCAAGCGGAGACGCGCTCAAAATGCGCCTGATCGAAGTCGAAGAGCTCTTCGAGCAGATGACAGATCTGATGGCCGGATGTCCCGAGGAATTGCGCTTGCGTGAGCATGGACACGGCGTTTCGAGGTCTGTCGTCATCGTTCTGCGGGTCGATCTCCGTCCCCTTGACTGATCCATCGTAGTGCCCTGGACTGGGCGGAACAGTCATACGAAGACATACGACTGCTCTTCGAGCATCCCAACTCGCGCACCGTGGTCGCTGATTCTTTCCTCGTTCAGCAGGCGAACATTTATACGACGATGGTACGTCGGCGTGCTCATGGACCATATCGGTCGAACTACTCTATACGCCTATTGTGTGAAACTCATGGACATCAGCACATGACACGCCTGCTCACGCTTCGGTATCGCGCCGACCTTCGAACACTGCGAGCAAGGGAGTTCCACCATCAGCTTGGGGGAGTTGGCTTCTTCTCGACTTCATCAGGGGTGGCAGCGACTGCAACTCGAGAGGAACCTCTGTTGGACGAAGAGGCAGATAGGACGGCTGCAGAGTTGTTGGAGCTACTGAAGACAATACCCCTGCAGGTCCTGGGTGAGTCAGCCCAGGTCCTGACTTTGTGACCTTGTCCAAGCGTGAGCCACGCTCATTGAAGCAGCGGTCAACGGCGATGCAGTCGTCAACAAAGTCCGCTTTGTCGCTGTCACCCAGCTGGAAGCGCTGGAGCGACTGACCAATCAAGCGAACGTTACGAGTCCCAGTTCGGAACAGGATACTCGCAGACTGCAGGTGGCTCAGGACCACCTATGTGAGCCTTTACCCGCGGTCGCATCTCAAGACTCGCCATGGCTCTGACATTTGGAGCACTGCTGATAAGAGCCTTAGTCAATTTCCTGAGAATTCTGACCGAGATTGAGACTCTGTTCTCGTTCACAAATGAACCTCTTCAGACTTCATAAAAGTAGCACGATGCCACATCCTCGTGATTGAAATATATGTGCTTTCCGGGGACGGTCGATAGCGCAGTCTTGACCAACCCATCTTCGACCCCGGCTCTGTCAAACAATACGAACCCTTCTGATCCAACAGCAGCGAGCCTTGGGCGGTAACGCCGAGACGTCACTCCCTACGGATGGTGGCATGGCCATCTGCCTGCGACTCGACGACCGTCTTCTTGAAGTGTCGAGCGCCGACCTTATTCTCGAAGAGGACATCGAGCTCGTAAAACGACCGATTCTGCCCTTCGGGTCAGCCTTTGCTCATCAGACGCAATGCCAACCGTTTTCACCTTCATTTCAGGGAGTCGGAAGTATCCCCAGACTGCGCACAGAGCAGCGATGGGACCCCAAACAAAGTTGGTCTTGCCTTGGAGGTTCCATTGGGTCGGGTTGAGCATGTAGGGGGAGATGACGTTGCTGAAAATGACGGCCATGTAGTACACGTTTCGGGAAATTGCAACGGTCTTGGCTCGGAGACGGGTAGAGGAAGTCTCGCCGACAATACCTGCCCGCGTCAGCATATTCTCGAGTCGAGAGATGGAAAACCCACAGTATGCCAGGGGACCGATGGTGAAATCGTAGGTGAGAACCCAGATCAACGTCAATGTGCTCTGCGCCCATTTCGCCCCGACGTTACCGGTGGCCGAGACAATCGCGAGGCCTCCGATGATGAAGTGGATCACCGCGAGTGTGCCCACGCCGCCGACAAAGATCGTCCGCCTGGCACAGTGATGGATCAACAGCCACGAAAGTAGAGTCCCGACGAAGGCACAAGCCGTGACCCCGAGACCCGTCTTGAATGCGTCGGTGGATGCAAGGCCGGCCTGTCGGAAGAAGTAGGTGCAGAAACCGATGGTATAGCTTCCTCCCGACATCACCTGGGTGGCCCATGAGATGGCGGAGATCTCGGTTCGGCGCAGGTCGATGCCCTTGAAGCAGTCGCGCCAGCGCGGGTTATGGCCCTGGTTCGCCTCAAGCTCGATCTTGTTGGTTCTGACCATGGCTGCCACCGCCCCGGCAGCTTCGTTGGCAAGGGATACGTCCGAGATGCGTCGGACGACAGCCTCGGCGTCGTCGAGACGGCCCTTGCGGACAAGCCACCATGGAGACTCCGGACAGAACCAGTAGAGTGGGATGAGGATGACAGGCCAGAGGAGCCTGAAGAGATTAGTGGCGATACCATCTTGAGGGGGTCAACAGTGGAGACCTACTGTAGACAGAACGGGAGGCGGTAAGCCCACTCTCCGGTCATGCTAGTGGTGCCGAGAACGACGCCGGCCGCGATGAATTGACCAATCACCCTGCAAACGTCGGCCTCCGGTATCACACTCCTCTATCACGTTCAACGCACCAGCAGAGATTGACGTAAGTGGTGAGGTAGCCTCGCAACCCAATAGGGCAGAGCTCAGAAGAGTACGCTGGCGCCAAGGCCGCAAAGACACCCCATGGGATTCCGCAAAGCATCTGGCCCAGGAGCAGGGCGACTTGGTTTGGTGCGAATGTAACGAGGATCACCGAGGGGAGCATACAGACCATGTTGACGAGCATGACATTGCGGTAACCGAAGCGGTCAACTTGCCAGCCACCGACGATAAGGCCGACTGTTTACATGCATAGTCAGCCGACGTCTCATCGCAAGAGGGGAAACGCGGTGACCCACAGAAAGAACCGATGGTGGCAGCTTGGCCGATGGCGACCTGCCAGGGGGCGGTGACGGTGTACGAGTTCGTCGACGGGACGTAGACCCCGTATCGCTGAGAGAAGGCTGGCTGTGCCCAAAAGTTGCCAATGAGAGCTTTGTCGTACCCCTCCATGATAAGACTGGTCGAGCCTCAGCGCCGGCATCGATAACGGACACAGGTAGCTCCACTCACCTCGCGGACATTACGGCGGCCCAGAAAACACACTGCTCGGCTCAGTCAATGATCCAGGCATTAGACCGACGGTCGCTCACCTTGCGGTACAGCTTCAAGTTTTGCCACAGAGTGAACTCTTTCTGGATGTGTTCGTGCTCGGCAGCCATCTCGCCCTTGACCGCATCGACCGCATCGACGCCGGGGTCATTGAGATCGAGGTGCTGAAGCTCGACGGACTTGGAGTCCAGCTCGGTCTGAGGCTTGAGTGTCGACATCTTGGCCTAAAAGGAGGAAGGAAGGGGCCCGGTGCTTTTCGTTCGAGAAGAAGCAATGCATCCGAAACTCTCTCGGGTGGCCGTTATATATCTCGCAGAGCTAACCGCTTTGCAAGATGGAGACCCGCGCGGAGCCGTGGAGCAGCGCGCCAAGCATCTCGGGGAAACGCGCAACGTGAGCAGTGCCTGGGGAGAGCGTGTAGTGGTGCCGACCAAGGCCGTTTGATTGGTGTAGAGCTCCGCGAGTCGAGCTGTGAGATTGCCTTGCCTGGGCAGCGTCCACCAGGACAGGAAGCTGGAGTAAGGACTTTCCTGCCAAGAAAAGGAACGACATGGGGCGAGCGAGCGCCTCCGGTTAGCCACCCCTGGCGCGGAGAAATTTCAGCCAATCCTGTCGTTTGTCCCGGTTGCCCGGCCGCGGCGAGTTTGCTCACGTGTGATGCGTCCGGGGTCCGGCTGGTGTCAGCCTCCCGCCGTCCATGTCGACGGGGGCAGTTGTCCAATGAGAAGACATGTATCGGCGAGGCGTCGGAGACGTGAACCCGTCTTCAGCCGGGAGGACAGATGCCGGTCCCTGACAACTTCGGCGTAACTACGCCAGTGGGTACTGTTAGAGATGCACCGTTAAAAGCTCAGCCATGTATTTGCACTTTGACCATGACCCATCGTCGCCTGCTTGGCCAGAAGAATCATGTTCGCCACCTCCTCGTTCAACCTCTCCCCAACCGCTCCGTCGGCCTCGCAGGTCAAGACGGCGACTCACCGACTCACTGTCCTCACCGATGGTCTGATCCGATTCGAGTCCGCTCCTGACGGCAAGTTCGAGGATCGGGCATCGACCTTTGCAATCAACAGGGATCTGCCGACTCCCGACTTTCAGCTGCTAAGGAAGGAGGAGGGCTCAATAGAGATCGTGACGGATAGGCTGCACCTGCTCTGGGACGGGAAAGATTTCTCGCCCTCCAGCCTCCACGTGCTCCTCCGTAACAAGGGTGAGTCTGCATGGAGCCCCTTCGATCCGTTCCGGATCTGACGGTCGTCCAGGATGTCAGAACCGAGGATGGACGCACGAGTGGCGATACGGCGAGCGTCATTTCAAGATGACAAACCTAGGGGGAACCTACCGTACTCTGGACCGTATTGACGGGCGCTGCGAACTTGACGACGGAGTTCTGTCAGAGGTGAGAACGACTCGGGTGATGAGGCGGCTAGGCAGGCGTGACTAACCCCTGCAGTATGGTCTGTCGACCGTGGATGACTCGGATACCATGTTGTTTACGTCTGACGGCTGGGTGGCCGCACGGGACGGCGGGAAGTCGGACCTCTACCTCTTCGCCTACGGTTTGGACTACCGGGCGGCAATGAAGGCGTTCTACACCGTATCGGGGAAGACGCCGTTGGTGCCGAGATGGGCCTTGGGGAACTGGTGGTCCCGTTACTGTGAGCTCCCGGCGACGTTATGGCGGAGCCAGAGAGTTTGAGCTGACGATCGAAGACGCGTACTCGGCACAGGAATACCTCGATTTGATGGACAGGTTCAAGAAGG
The DNA here is from genome assembly GCA_001600855.1 of Saitozyma sp. JCM 24511. Classification (NCBI taxonomy): domain Eukaryota; kingdom Fungi; phylum Basidiomycota; class Tremellomycetes; order Tremellales; family Trimorphomycetaceae; genus Saitozyma; species Saitozyma sp. JCM 24511. The sequence goes on along the minus strand of BCLC01000021.1, from coordinate 446,051 downwards.
AGTCGATACCGTTGTCTGTTGGTGTGCTGGACATTGACTGGTGGGTACCGTGACTGAGGAAACCGCGCGAGTCCCGGCTGATAGGGTCAGGCATCTTATCGATGTGCCTCGAGATTTCGGCACCGGCTGGACTGGCTACACGTGAGCACACATATGCGTGACCGAGGGTGCGATGTCTGCTGACAAGGTGACCAGCTGGGACAAGAAGCTCTTCCCCGACCACGTCGCGTTCCTCAAAGAGCTCCACGACCGCTATCTCAAGGTTACTCTCAATGTACACCCCGCAGATGGGGTCCGGTCGTTCGAAGCGCCTTACGAGGCAATGTGCAAGGCCCTCAACCGAGACCCCTCGAGCAACGTGGTACGCATCCCGTGTCATATCGGCTGCCGGCATCTCACTGACAATGTCAGCCTGTGCCGTTTGAATGCACGAACCCGAAATTCATGGAGGAGTACTTCAAGATCCTGCACCATCCACTTGAGGATGAAGGAGTGGATTTTTGGTGGATCGACTGGCAGCAGGGACCGCACTCCGAAATCAAAGGAGTCGACCCCCTCTGGGTGTTGAACCACTACCACTACCTGGACTCGGGCAGGAAGGGGGAGCGTCGATTCACCTTCTCGAGGTACGCCGGACCAGGAAGTCATCGGTACCCCATTGGCTTCTCTGGAGTGAGTCATTTTGCGCGTGCTCCAAGCGGATGTGAGCTGACCCATCAGGACACCGTGATCAGCTGGGCGAGTCTCGACTTCCAGCCCGAGTTCACTGCATCGGCAAGCAACATTGGCTACGGATGGTGGTCTCATGACATCGGCGGCCACTACCATGGTGTTAAAGATGACGAATTGATGACAAGGTGGACGCAGCTTGGTGTCTTCTCCCCCATCCTCCGACTACACTCCTCCGAAAGCCCCTTCAACACCCGAGAACCATGGTCATTCTCCGGTCAATGTCAGTCCATCGTGACCAAGAACCTCCAGTACCGCCATCGGCTCGTTCCGTACCTCTACTCGGACGCCGTCCGTGCCGCTTCCGACCACAAGACCGTCGTGGAGCCACTGTACTACGACTTCCCGGAGACCCCCGAGGCGTACATGTTCAAGAACCAATTCTTCTTCGGCAGCGAGCTCATGGTCGTCCCCATCACTGCACCTGCAGATAAAGCCACGACTCTTGCCCAGGCGAAAGGATGGTTGCCGCCCGGTCGATGGGTTGACATCTTCAGCGGCACGGTCTACGATGGTGACCGAGTCTTGTCATTCCACCGGACGATGGAAGAGTACCCTGTCTTTGCGAAGGAAGGCGCCATCATCCCGCTCGATGGCAGGGACGGATCGGCGATCGACAACGGCTGCGGCATTCCTGACTCGATCGAGATCACCCTCGTCGTCGGTGCAAATGGCTCGTTTGACCTCATGGAGGACGACGGTACGGGCGCTGGCATAGAAGATGTCACATTCACCACGACCCCAATTCGGTATGATCAGACCGCGGGGACACTGACCATCGGTCCGAGTCACAACCCCATCCTCAACGAGAGGACCTGGTCGGTGCGCTTGGTGTCGTACTCTCCCGTCGGGGAGCTCTCTCTCCAAGTGGACTCGCTCGTTGTGATACCAGCCCCAGTCACTGAAGTCGGCGTCCTTCCCCTCGGCAAGTTCTCGACCTCTTCCACGATCACCCTTACACTCCCGCAGGCGCCAAAGTTGGACAGTGTGGACCACATGCCGCACATCTTCAAGCTGCTCGGTGCCGCCCAAATCGGGATCGATCTCAAGGGCACAATGTGGAACGCTTTGAAGGGCGCCGGTGACGGTGAGAAGGCGAGCAAGATCAGGGCACTGAGCCGGCTGAACGCTACGGAAGCGAGCGGCGCGATGAAGAGCGCTATCGAGGAGTTGCTGTTGGCGGACTTGCGTGGCTGAAAGGGAGGGTTGGTAAAGGGTGAAAAAAGCTGCAGCAGTCTAGTCACCTCTTCCCTTTTTTGGTGACTACACACTGTAGAGTTGCGTACGCTAGATGCATTACAAGCACCATATGTAAATGCTTACTTTAGATGAATTGCACGCGATGTATGGACGACTCATACCTCTGCATGGACAACGCACGACGCTCGTAGTATCTGAGTGGGTTGATATCCGATCACGTCCGTGTTGTGCGTCGGCAGGTCATGCTTCTATGTGTTGTTGGGTAGTACTGAGTCTTGTCCCGTGTCCAAAAGATGCTGACTGGCAGCGCTAGAAAGACGACTGCTTCGTGTGACACACTTCCGTTCACCCGGCTCTGCCTCGGCCTGATCGTTCGGCACCAGGTCAAATGCGTCGGGGGTATACCATGCCGGCGCTGCAACGAAACATCGTAAGTGATTCGGTCTGGCGTGGATGGAGGCGGCTCAGATAGGCTGTCAGGTCCGTCTGCTTGCCGCAGACATCGACTTCCACACCGCTATCAGAACGTATGACACTGGTGGAGAAGGAAATACTCTCTCTCCGGACGACCCTCGACGCGACGAGGAAGGAACTCGAGGCCGTCCGTTTACAGCAGGATCGCACGCCATCAGGCGCACGTCGTCCCGCCTCGCGTGATGGGGGCGCATCGACGCCTCTGGACTCTTCTCGCTCGGACAACAAGATCGACGAGGAAGAGACCGGGTCAGATGACGAGGAGCTCGAGCTCGAGCTCAACGGCTTGGACGGTGACGGCTCAGAGGCGGAGGGCGACGAGGAGCACGACGACGATCTCGTCCACATCGAGGGTATCCGCTTGCACAAGCGGCGTCGTGCAGGCGTTGGGAGCAATGGTAGGAAGAAAGCGCGCACCGAGACGCTGCGAGGAACGGAGGAGGGAGGGGTCAACAGCGAGCTCGAAAAGGTCGCTTTTGACATGTGAGTCGTCACTCAGCCTTGCACCGTGACTATTCTGCCATCCTTACTGACGGGTCAGATTCGGGAAGCGATGCGCCAATCTGATGTCATTCGTTGATAGCCGAAGCTCTCTCGACTTTGAGAAGATGCGGGCGAGCGACTCGCTCTTCTACTGTGGGTGCTCCGCCAACCCTCAGCGTCCGTCCTAATAAGTCAGGGGCGATCATCGCCGTGGGCACTCGAGAGGCAGTCGAGCTCTCGTCCATCTACACATACGCAAGGCGAAGGGCCATCACTCTGGCTCGGGAGACACTCTTCGGGAGACGCCCCACGATGGAAGATCTCTGCGGTCTGATCATCATGTGGACCTGGCTCAGCGACATGTGGTCACCGGGCCATATCGTCTCGCTCATCCACGAGCTTGGTGTGGGGGAGGTCTGTTCCAAGCTGTTTCACGCGTGGCGTGACCACCGGTACTCTCAGGCGGATCCCTTTCCTGCGGAAGCGAGGCTCAGAGAGGCTCTGAGAATGTACGGATCGGTTTTTTGTCCTTGACACGCTGTGAGTGGTTTGAGCCGGACAGTGGTGTATCAACACAATCCGCTGACCGACCATTCAGAGTGAGCATGGTGTCTGGGCGATCACGACTACTGTCCAACCACACCTTTGTCGAGCAATGTCGGTTTCTCATCAGCGGACCCGATCCCCCCTTGTCGGATATCCGGACCGTCGCCCAGGTGGAGGTCGCAGACATCATGGGTACGCCGACGAGATCCTACGTTCGATCCTCTTCGCTCGAGAGGCTGATGAGCTGCAGCTTGGGCGCAGAGTGCTGTTGCTCACTACGAGGAAGTTAGACCGGCTTACTCGGACGGTATCATCCGTACCATGTCAGAGTACAACCGTGCGCTAGACGATTGGCATGACAAGTGGAAGCACATGGTGGCCGGCTCGACTCGGTTCCACCACAGTGAGCTGCACTGGTACTCGGGCGGTGGTCTCCGTTCTTGCCTGACACCACAGATTCCCCACGCGAATCCGAGGGCAGTGTCAGGTTCGAGAGGAGCTTGCAGTACATCCGTCACGTCACCAAGATTGCTGTCAACTGCCTTCCTCTGAGGGGTGAGCAACTGCTCAGTCTGCCTCCTGTGCCACCGCTGACGATCCCGTCTAGGTGTGAAGACCGCGGCGGACATTACCCCGGAGAGAACGACGTTTGTCAGGATCGCAGTGGAGCACGCTCGAGCGCTCGCCAGATGCGTCGCAGAGCATTATCAGCCCCCCGGGATCAACTATACGTCGTGAGTGCTCCAGGTGGGCCTTCGGCGGCTTTTTGCTCACGCCAAGTAGCAATGTGACGCAGCTGCAGATCACCCATGCAGCGGTGTTGTTGATCAGGTGCGGACCGGCTCTCCTCTTAGCCTTCATCCCAGCTGATGGTGCAGGATCACTCGTATCTTAGGGGGCGACTACGACGATGCCGCCATCGTCGAGGAGGTGCGCGGGCTGGCCGACACTCTGTGAGTCATCCCGAGATCGGAGAATCATATCTATGTCGCTGACCGGACAACCAGCGCCAACGTCTCGGGCAAGTACTACGCCGACAGGATCTACGCCATCCTCAACCATCAATCGGACAAGTCGGTGGCTCAGGTGGGCGCTACCGAGGGGATCACAGCGACGGCGGGCCTGGCGCCGATGTTGTTCAACGACATGCTGGGCGACTTGGACGATGACTTGTTTGCGTTCACGTCGTTCGTACAGGAGCAAGGGGACTTGGATAGCCTGTTCACCAACTGGCAGTGATGACGACCCAATATGTATGCATCCGCCTCTGCCTTGCATCCCAAGACGTGGATATATACAGTATCTGCAAGATACCCTCCGATAACCCGGCTGTTGCTCGGTGTGTTCTCGGTTAATTCACAGCGTGCCCACGTCCGACCCGGTGCTTTCTCCGGTCAAGGTGTTTTGGCTACTGTGTAATATAAAGAACGGCGACGGACTATGCATGCACTCTTTCCCCCCTGCCTGAGCACTGTCTCACACGCTTCCCCACCATGTCCACTGTTCTCGAGCACGCTCTGCAGGTCCAGGCTGGGCCGGGCAACTTGCCCACGAAGCCTTCCCACCCTGCCGAGCTGACCGCTGTCCGACTGTCGATGGACCCGACCAGACTCGTCCACCCGGCGGAACCTCCCATCGACGAAAAGCTCTACTCTGGCTTCCTAGAGCACCTCGGGCGATGCATCTACGGCGGCATCGTCGATAACCCCAAAGCACCGAGTCCCAAGGAGTTGCTCATCTCCCAAGAGGACGGGAGTGGGCGGACAAAGGGCAGAGCAGGTTTCAGGAAGGACGTCATGGGCATCCTGGCCAAAGACGGAGAGCTCGAGGTACCGATGCTACGATGGCCAGGAGGTGGGTCCGCGCGCAGTAGGGTGTAACTCGTGCTGATTCCAACGCCCCAGGCAACTTCGTGTCCAACTACCACTGGCAGGACGGCATCGGGCCCATCGAGAACCGCCCGAAGCGCATAGAGCTGGCGTGGTTATCCACCGAGTCGAACCAGTAGGTGGGAAGCGGCTCTGCAGGTGTCACTCAAGAGGGTGCGAGGACGGAGTGCTAATGAGAGACAGATTCGGTACCGACGAGTTCATCGACTATTGCCGGGCTACCGGATGCGAGCCCTACATCTGCCTCAACAGTGAGTCGCGCCCTACTTGCTCATGTTGAGCAACTTCCCTGACAGTGGCTGCGCCCAGTGGGCACAGGAACGTATGAGGAGGCGCTCGCTTGGCTCGAGTACTGCAACGGTACGGGTGACACCTAGTGAGTAAGCAGGACACCCGTCCGGGCACTTGGACAGGCCTCCGCTCGCCCTCGAGTGACTTTCCGAGACTTGCTGACCCCTCGCAGCTGGGCGAACCTCCGTCGCAAGAACACTGGTCGGGACGAGCCACACGGCGTCAAGTACTGGGGGCTGGGCAATGAGAGTGAGTCGAGTCGTGAGCCAGGGTTGTGTCCCGGTCGGCACTGACGAGGGCACGCGCCTCAGTGTTCGGCCCTTGGCAGGTAGGCAACCTCTCTGCGGCCGACTATACAAAGAAGGCCAAGCAGTGGGCCCACGGTCTCAAGCTCGTCGACCCATCTATCAAGCTGGTCTCGTGCGGGAACACGGTGGGTGGAGCGCGGGTGACGAGCCGAGGGCCGTGTCTGACATCATTGCTCGCAGGGGTCGTCGGATTGGGACCGCGAGGTGCTCGCGACGATGGTTCAGTTCGCGGACCTGCACTCGATTCACTTCTACACTATGCTGGGCCACGACAAGGTGGGGGTGCAGGGCAACGATTACGAGAAGAACGTGTTTGGCCCAGCGGTGAGTGCTCCCGAATCGACATTCTCGTGACCCGGAACTCATGTTTCCGCATCCCATCTCCTGCTTTGCTCTTGCGCCTCTCACCCGTCTCCTTAGGAGTCCCAAAGCCGTAGCGCCCCGCTTACCCGTTGCCCAGGCCGCCGAGCGTTCCATCGAGATCTGCAAGTCTCTCATCGACCTTTCCAACATCGACCGCTCCTTCATGGGCTACCAGCCCCGCGACGTCAAGGTCTGCTTCGACGAGTGGAACGTGTGGGACGAGTCCAAGGCGCCCGGAGCAGTGGGCCTCGAGCAGTGGTACGACTACACCGACATGCTAGGGTTCTGTGCTTGGCTCAACGTGCTGGTGCGCAAGCACAAGGACATCGGTATTGCCTGTCTGGCGCAGTCGGTCAATGTGATTTCGCCGCTCATGACACGTCCGGACGGCATCTGCAAGCAGACGACGTACTACCCGTGAGTGAGGTCGTCTCTCAGCCCCATGAGTCGCCTTTGCTTTGGCAGCGCTGACCCGAGCAGCCTCCGCTTGTTCTCCAGATACATGAAGAACGGCCACCTGCTCCAGCTCCCCTCCATGCCCGATGTGTAGTGAGTGTGGCCAGTCCCACCTGACATCCGACTTACCGATCATCCTCCCTCATCTGTTCTCCTCACTGCTCCTGTCAGCCTCAGCCTCCGCCTCGCCTCTGCCCTATCTCCCGCTCTCAAGGCTCGTTTCGCACATCTCCCCCGATTCCGTCCCCGTGCTGAGACCCCAGCTCCGGACCGTCATACCCCGCCTTCATCCAGCAAACACTCCTCAAGCCCGCTTACATCGACCTCGTCGCCGTCCTTGTCAAGACCCAATCGGGCGCCTCTATCCGGCTGAGCGTGCTGAACCGCCATCCAACACTCGACTGGAAGGCCGACTGCTCGTTCGCCGGGTTTAAGATTGACAAAGCCGAGGTGCACGAGATGTACTCGGACGACCTGAGCGCGGTGGTAAGTGCGGATAGCGCTCTCACACCAATCTCGCAGTACTCTCCCACCCGGTCTGCATATCGCCACATTAGCCTTGGACTCTTGCTGACACGCCGCAGAACACGTTTGACAAGCCCGAGACGGTTGTCCCGAAGATCGCATCGCTCTCGGCAAGCGAATTCGACAAGCAAGGCGGGTGGACCGTCCGCAAGCATTCCTGGGCGTTCTTCATCTTCGACGGGCAGCTGGAATGAAGGTTGGATTGAGCGCTTTCCTCGTATGCAACTCTGACCTGGCCAATGCATGGCGTTTGACACGCTACAAGTCGAATCGTCGCAGTGCTGACTAACCAACGCACAAATCGGACCCTATGGCGGTGCATGAGCCTCTCGTGCTCGCAATAGCTCCCGATGGGCTCGTCACCGGGAACGGGACGGTTCGGCCCATATATGGCCCTGCAGTCACCATCAGATGCCCCCGAGACGCATGCCCATGTCATACGTCGACCGGACCAGCTATCTGGGCTCTTCCTTAGGAAGATCGCACTTCGGGCGATGCAGATGCGCGTGCACGGCAGAGCACAGGCAGGATCGACGAACCAGTCCGCGCCGTGTTCTGGATCGCGTCACTTCGCTAGGGTCCTCTCAGCAGCCGAGCAATGCGCCGCGGGGTGAGAAAGGGACAGCCAATAATGCGCCGTCGATAGGTGTAAGACGGTATGATACAACTACTCGTTGGCCGAACTGGTGAGAGGCGAGGCAGATAGCCAAGAGCCGAGCGACATTTAAAGTCCGCCGAGAATTGCCTGAGTTTCTCGGAGCCGATCTGGCGCTTCCCGGGTAAGCCGACGAGGTCAAGGAGGAACCTGTTGCAGAGCAGAGCAGATGGAGAGTCGCGACATAGCCGGTGTGAGCAATGGAGTGGTGCCGTAACAGAGTCACAATGGGTTGGGATTTGTAGCGCTTCTCATTGGATCGTCCCGCACACCACGACACATTTCTTATCTGGACGGAATCAAATTTTGGCGTGGCAGAACGGGACGGAGCGCCGGCGTGGCGGGTCCGGCGAGAGCGGAGAGGATGGAGTGGAGGTGGTCACTCGCTAGACAAGTCGCTTCCTTATCGCCATGGACATGACGCATATCAACTCCGAATACTTGACCTGTGACAACGCCTCCGCGCTTCCCCCGATGCCAGGCGACTTGCCCCAGGACAGATGTCAAGGGGATACACCCGCCAAGGCACAGGCTGGACGTTGTATCCCACGGCGGCCCTCCGCAGGAAGCGGGCAGCGCCGCAGCAGCGGTAGGCTACACGGCTAGCTGTCGTGCTATCGCAGGGAACGTCGGGATCACTCGATCTCGGCCTCCCCACCCCTGGCCGCTCTCACGGCACTCACGCCACCTTACTCGATAATTGTGGGCCTGGTCCTGATGGGCGTAACTCAGATGGAGTCATTAGTCTTCCTTTAGCTCACGAGACCGTACTCGGGCGATAGGACATATTCTCCTGATTGGAGGACGAGGGGGGCGATGTTCGTACTATGCTCCAAACCCGTGACGACAGCCAAAAAGTCCTAAAAGTGCTATCGTTCTCCCGCTCGCGTCCTCAACGTCTCCATATATACCTCCAGTCCTGCTGAGCTCCACCCACATCTCCTCACACCAATTTTCTTTGACCCCGAGCAGGTTGTCGGTTTTCGGTACTCGTTTCGGGTCATCGACACACACACCACTCTTGTCCTCTCTTCTCTCCCTCAGTGACCCCTGCCACCTCGCCAACATGGCCAAAACCAAGTCGGTCATCAAACGGCTCGAGACCAACCACCCGGAAGGGCTCAGCCATGCCGAGCTCTTCCTCTCGTCTGAGGATCTGCTGCCTGTCGATGACACCAAGAAGACCTGGGACTGGTGGAACTTTGTAAGTGAAGCGGATTCGCGACGCAACTCTCACAGTGAACCCGCACTTTGCTGTCTTCCTTTCACACAGCTGACAACGCGCCCTCCCACAGGTCACCTTCTGGATCGCCGACTCGTTCAACCTCAACACCTTCACCATCGCCTCGTCCATGATCAGCGCCGGTCTCAACTGGTGGCAGGCGCTCATCTGCGTCATCATCGGCTACGGACTCGTTGGTCCCCTCCTCGTCCTCAACGCCCGACCCGGCGCCATCTTCGGTATCACCTTCCCCGCCGTCAACCGCACGACGTTCGGTCTCTTTGGAAGCCTGTGGCCGGTCTTCAACCGTGCGGGTATGGCGTGCATCTGGTGGGGTGTCCAGGCGTGGCTGGGAGGCGAATGTGTCTACGTTCTCATCCGCGCGCTGTGGCCGAGCTTTGCCAACTTGAAGAACACCATGCCTGCGAGCTCGGAGACGACCACTGGTGAGCGATACGGCGATTCCACTCGGTTGAGCTTCGACGTGAACGTGACACGAACGTCCCCGCTGACCTGCCGCCTGCAGCCTATGTCATCTCCTTCATCATCTACTGGCTCCTTTCCCTGCCTACCATCTGGGTGCCCATCCACAAGCTCCGCTGGCTGTTCATGGCCAAGGCCATCGTCGGTCCCATCGTCGGCTTCGCCTTCTTCGGCTGGTCGATCACCCGCGCTGGTGGTATCGGACCGGTCTTCTCCCAGCCCGCGACGCTCAGCGGCAGCAAGCTCGGGTGGCAGATGATCATCTCGATCTCGTCGTGCTTCAACAATAGTGCGTCTATCGACTGTGCCGTCTTAAATCCAAATGTGATCAAATGCTAATGCCGCGCAGTGTTCACGCTGATCACCAATGCCCCTGACTTCGCTTCCCGCGCAAAGAAGCCCTCCGCGGCGGTTTGGCCCCAGATCATCGCCATGCCCATCGGTTTCTCCATCACCAGTTTCCTCGGCATCGTCATCGCCTCTGCCTCTCAGCCCCAGTTCGGCGTCCAGATCTGGGACGTCGTCAAGATCATGGACCAGATGCTCGAGGTTGACGGGTCGAGCAAGACCCGCGCAGGACTTGTCTGTGAGTGGGATGAGGTGGTGGAGGTGGTGTGCCGTGCTGACACTACCCCAGTCATCTCCGCCGGCTTCATCTACGTCCAACTTCTGCTCAACGTCGCTGCCAACTCGATCTCAGCCGGATGTGATCTGACGGCCCTCTTCCCCCGATGGATCAACATCCGCCGCGGCGGTTACGTCGCTGCCGTGGTCGGCATTTGCATGTGAGTGATAGCGGAACGAGCTTCCATCCCCTCCCACATGCCCTCTGTCTGCCCTTTTGTGCTCGTACCAAGGCACGACGAACCGTGATTGGGACTGATCGACGGCCTAGGAACCCTTGGCTGCTCTACAAGTCCTCCGCCACCTTTGGCAACTACCTCGGCGCGTACGGTGTCCTCCTCTCCTGCATCGCCGGCCCCATGATCACCGACTACTGGCTCGTCCGCCGGGGTCACTACCGCGTCAACGACCTTTACACGCTCGACAAGGAGGGCTGGTACTACTACACCTTCGGTATCAACTGGAGGGGTTACCTGGCTTACCTCTGGTGAGTGGAGGTCTGAACCCTGAGCCGAGTCTCTTCCTCGACTGGAATCTCTTCCCGATGTGTTCCCAAGTCGCGGCGCGGGCTGACGCCGTCTCAGCGGCTTCGCGATCAACGCTCCGGGCTTCATCAACACCCTCGCTCCGAACATCGTTGTCTCGGTTGCTGCGCAGCGCATCTACTCTCTGGTGAGTCTGGCGAGTCGGGAACTCGTGTCTGGTCGCACAGTGCTGACTCGCCACAGTCATGGATCACCGGTACCGGTGTCTCCGGCCTCATCTATTTCATCTGCTGCTACTTCTTCCCTCCGCCGGGTATGAACAAGCACTTCCAGGAGGTCGACGAGTCTGCCGGCGAGCCGAGGATCGACGAGATCCAAAGGCTCAAGGCCGAGGCGGGCACCCCGCCCGCCGAAGGCGATTACGACGACAAGGCTGCGGCGTACGGGAAGCCTGGCGAGAGGAGCCAGGCTTACGTCCTGGACGCGTGAGCGGGCGTGAGCCAGGACCGAGTGGATGTGGATCAGAAGCTTAGTAGACCCCTGATGTCGTGGTTGGAGGGATGCGCGCGTGCGGTCAGGCGGAGGACGAAGCGCAGAGATTCAGACAGATACATAGACCCTTATTGTCAAGATCGATAATGAATGATACAGTTTTGGCCATGCCCACGCGGAGACCCTTATGAGGACTCGAATCTGGCCGCCGCCTCGTCCAGCTTCTTCTCCAGGTCGAGGCCGACGAGCGTGTCTAACAAACGCACGAGCTTCGTCCTATCCCCGTTTACCAATTTCGCCAAGTCATCTGCGTCCCCTCCGTCCTCTATTAGACCAAGTCGCTTCGCCGCTGCCAGTGACCGATCGTCCGCGAATGGGAAGACCTCGTCCCAATCGCCCTGCACTCTGCGCAAGAAGATCCCGGCCACGCCTGGCCCAATTCCCTTCACCTGAGTCAAGAGTTGCACGACCTTCTCCGTCGCGTCGCCCGTCTCCAATCCCTCGAGCTGTTCCCTGATCCCGATCATGTTGTTGAGTTCCTCCACTCTTTCCGTTCTCCGCACAACTCGCGAACTCCCTCGCACACGTCTCCAAGCTGCGCCGCCGTCTTCTCCTTGTGCTGCGTCCTCGCCTCTCACATGACCTTGCGCCTGCCCTCGTATCCCGCCTCGTCGAGGTCGTCCAGCGTTCGCAGGCCGAAGGGGGGGTTCAGCAGCGTCTGGATCGTCCGCAGACCCAGCTTGTGGCATATCGGCTTGCTGAGCAGACAAGCTGCCACGAGGTTCTGGAATGGGGTCAGGCGGGATTGGGGGTATCGCAGGATCGGTTCGTCGCCGGACACCGAAGACCGCTTCCCAGCATCTTTGGGAGGAGGCTTCCCCGCTGTACCCTCCGGCAGATCGATCTCTCCCCGACCAGCTGGAACGTCTTTGGCCGGCTTCGGCTCTTCTTTCGGATTGGCGGGGCGATCCTCCACTCGCTTCCGCTTGTCACCTGCTGTCGCCGCGTGATTCTTATCCTGAGCACGTTGTGAAGTCATCTTCACAGCGCTATCTAGTCGTGAACTCGGCAGATGAAGCTGGATCACCAAGTAGTAAGGTAAACTACTCGTTCAATTCTAGCTGTCAGTCGAGCTCCACGAAGAATCCACAGTGCACTCGCCCGACACCAGACAGAGACTCGCTCACATTGCGACGTGACGTCACGAGCTTGGACTCGACGATCGGACGCGAAGCCAAACCGTATGCATACACCGGATCTTTTCATACGAGCTATCTCATCGACAGCCACCGAAGAGAGAGCACATACGAGCAGCAGCGGACATCACGCCTGGATGGTGACCGCGGCGACCTTTTCGCCCAACGAATGCACCAGCCCATGGCCGTTGACTTTGGCCGGCGCATGGCCGCTGACCTTGTCACCCGTTGATTTTGGGAGCAGCAGCCTTCGATCCCGATCCCGGGACGATCTCACCATGGACGACCTTGGCGTCTGGCCCGTACTTGGCCTCGAAGTGTGCCTGTGCATCAAGTGTGCGCTGGAGCCGCTCCGCCGTGAGCCCGAATGACCGGGGCAGAAGCGCCTCGTCCCATACCCCCGTCTTCATCGTGTCGGCATACCCTCGCGCTACCGCAAAGATGCGCGACATCCCATGGCCAGCAAACTACTTATATCAGCTCCGGCTAGCGAGGGTGGACAATGCACATACCCCTGCAACCAACGAGACGCCCTTCTTGCCCGGAACCGGCCCAACGAGGGGGAGCCAGTCCTTGACGGTGGAGAGGATGCCGGTCCAGGTTCGAGTGAGGCCCTCCCCGTAGCCCTCTGGTCCCCAGCCGACAAAGTTCTCTGGCATATACCGGCTGAGGTCTGACGTGCGCAAGTGCATCAGCCAACATCCCGACGAGCTGCAAGGAAGCAGGTCAACTTACACTCGGTGATGTTTGGGTCGACGCTCTCCCCGCTGTCCTCGATTTGACCAAAGCTGTCCTCGGGCTTGCACTTGCCCTCACGAATGAGCGCGCTGAGACCGCCGCCGAGAACGATGCCGCCCATAGGGGTCGTCACCAGGTAGGCTTCGTCCTTCATGTTGTACGTGTGCTTGAGCGCCTGGGCTCCGGAATACGTCGACGGAGGGGTGATCAGGGCGCATTGACCTCGGAACGGCTGGATACTGGGATGGTAAGCCATGCCGACAACCTACGACTCGCGCATGAGACCAACGCGCCACTCCACTCACTGCGTGTGGAGCGGGTCGTCCTTGGGGAAGAAGTTGGGGGTGTGCGCGTTGGTGCAGAAGATGATCTCTTTCGCGGTGATGTTCCCCTTCGAAGTGCTGAGCGTCCATCGCCCCTCCGCCGTCTCGGTAGGGAAGCCAGAGACCGGTGTCCACGAGTAGAACCCAAAGTCAGACGCCGTGGACTCGATGGCCAGACGCATCAGCGCCGTGGCGAGCTTGTGTGAGTGCACACTGCCTCCGGGGCGAACGTGTATCGAAGTGACATCCTTGAAGCGAGATAACTGGCCATTTCAGCGATGTACGATCCGGTATCCAGCCCTCGCCCGGACCCACCTTCTCTGCCTCGGCGGGATCATCTATGAACTTGGTGTCGTGGGGCTGCGTGATCCCAATCGCCGCCCTCGCTTCCAACCACGCCGCGTACTGTTTCTTGCTGAGCTCGGTTTGCTCCTTCGAGTGATGTGCTACGAGAGTGTGTCATGAGCCTTGGTACCAGGAGGAGACGAGGAGCCACACAATCACCCACTCTCGATCAGCTCGCCCTTCCAGAAATCCACGTCGAGCTTCTCCTTGTTGACAATCTGCTCGACGAGATCGAGGTTGTCTCGCTCGTTCTGCATGACGCGGGTGGACTCGTCCCTCGAACAGCCGTTCCCGAGAGGGTAGGGCTGCTGGAGCAGGTCCCATTTGAAGTAGGTCTTGGGGCCGACGCTGGTGTGCGGGGTCAATGGGCCGGCACCGGGTCTCACCGGGTTCCACTTGATCGTACTCACTGCCCTCCATTGCGACCGCCTGACGGAGATCAGCACTGGAGTCGGGCATCACATTCCCTTCCCGTATCCCACTCACTCGCTCCGCTGGCAACGTCCTTCGCCTCCACGCAGACCACCTTCTTGCCTTCGCCATAAGCGCCTGGCCTTGTGAGGAAGTATGACAGCGCCGAGCCGGCCATTCCCGCGCCAACGATCACCACATCAGCGGAGGACGGAAGCTCTGCCTTGCTGTTGTGAAGCCAGAGCGAGGCTGGGCCACGGTTGGTCCCCTGCCAGTGGGACGTGGTGGAGATCCAAGCCTGAGGGAAGGTAGACATGGTGAAGGGATCCTGAAGGTGCAACTGAAAGGGCAGGCGCTTCCTCTCACCATCACGGCTCCTGCATTCGGTGTACTATAAGGTGACTGACGATCCGGGTCGTCGACCCGAGTCCGTCAACGCGGAGACAGGACTCCGCCTACGCGGACTGGGCGCACTGGGTCCGGGGACACTCGGCCACCGCGTTCCCGGTCGACGGAGAGTCACCTGATAAGCTGATACTCATAAGCTGCGAGCATGAGCAGAGGCATCCCTTTTGGACCCCTTGTGCGCTGTCTGGAAGCAACATCGGACCCCATCGGCGTCTGCTCGGCGTCTGCGTCTGGCCCCTCCACCAGATCAGTCCGACCTTGCGGACCGATAGTCATTTCGTACCTTGTTACCTTCCCTTCAGGGAGTTGTCCGACACCGCGGATAACGGTATCTCAGGCTCACACACATGCATCGGGAACCACTTTCCTTGTCTCGGTATATAACACTCGGCCCTGCCGAGCGGTGGGGGTGTGCCCCTCATCTCGCTCTCGCTCACCTCCATCCAGCCCGGCCCCCCACAGACGACTACCGCCATGTTCTGGAAGGGCTCCAAAGCCGCCATCAACACCGACCCCGAGGAACTCGCCAAGCGCGGCCTCGACCCTCAGGCCGTTGCGGACGCGAGAAAGTCCAAGGAGGAACGATGGTTCCTCATGAAGCTGGACATCTTCCTGCTCACCTTTGGGTGCTGCAGTCAGGTCATCAAGTACATTGGTGGGTGGGACCATGGCGACTTGTTCGATGGCCTCCCCCCGTACTGACCCAAGCCAGATCAAACCAACATCAACAACGCGTATGTCAGCGGCATGTCCGAGGCGCTGGCCCTGAACGGCAACCAGTTGAACTACTTCACGACCTACTTCAACGTTGGGTGTGAGTTGCGGGACGACCATGATCGCATAGGAAAGACCCGCTGATCTCGTGCAGACTGCCTCTTCCTGATCCCGTCTCAAGTCATGATCACCCGATTCAGGCCTTCTCTCTGGCTATCCGGTCTCGAGTTCTTCTGGGGCATCCTCACTGGTTGCATCGCCGCCTGCAAGTCCGCCAATGCAATCTACGTCCTCCGAGCGTTCATCGGCGTCGCCGAATCGAGCGCGTACCCCGGGACGGTGACCCTGCTGAGTGAGTCGCAACAGGGTTCGAAGGATGTCGCAATTATTAGGCCCGATGCTGAAGCGTTCGTTCACAGTGACCTGGTACACGCCCCTCGAGATGGCCAAGCGGATCGGCTTCTACCACTCGATGCAGGCAGTGGGATCGATGATGAGCGGTGCCATCCAGAGCGGCATCAACAGCAGCCTCGATGGCACACACGGCATCGCTGGGTGGCAGTGGACATTCATCATCAACTGCATCATGACCCTTTGCATCGCTGTGCTTGGGTGAATCGGTCATGATATGTAATGCTACTGAATGTCCCTGCTGACGATTTGCCTCAGACCTTTCATGATTCCCGACTTCCCGGATCGTCCGAAGTAAGTACAGTACACACCTCGTGCAGGACAATCGCCTTTGCTGACCCATACCCAGCCCCTGGGCCCGCTGGCTCACCCCGAGAGACAAGGAGATCGTTCGTGCTCGTCTTGCGCGCTTCACCAGAGAGTCGCCCAATCCCATCAACATCGCTTGCGCTGTGAGAACCTTCAAGAACCCCATCCTCTATATGATGATCTACATCTGTGAGCACGGCGCCAGCCCCCTGTATACGGAAAGAAACTCTGATCGCCATTTCAGATGTGTCCGCTCTTATCGCGCCGTCTGGAAACGGCTGTGAGTTTACGACTAATCTTCTGAGGATGATCACGCTCTTACCATCTGTGCAGACTTCAGCCTGTGGCTCAAGTCGCTCAAAGACGCCAACGGCAAAGCCGTGTGGAGCACTGTTGCCCTCAACGCCATCCCAATCGGAGGCTCAGCCATGCAACGTGGGTCGGCCAACGTTGGGATGCGAACTCAGAGCTCTTGCTTATGCCTCTCATAGTCGCCGCCGTATGGATCTTCGCGTTCGGCTCCGACTTGCTCAGGACGCGTTGGCTCATGCTCATCCCACAATGCCTCATCGGTCTGACGGCGTGCATCATCATGACGATCTGGAACGTCCCGAACTCGGCCAAGTACTACAGCTGTGAGTGAAGTTGCGGTTTCGGGGTGAAATCTCGGTCCTGACCGAGACGAACAGATTTCATCCTCTACTTCTGTACCGCCAGTGGCCCTCCTCTGTGGGCCTGGATGAGTGACATGCTGCCGCGCGATGCAGAGCAGCGTGCTTTCATCATTGCCGTGTGTGAGTGGAAAGCCCGTGAGGTTGGTGGATTGCTCGCGGCCACTGATTTCTTGTGCAGGCATTTCGCTGTACTACGCCATCAGTGAGAGCACCGCTTGATTTCCGTTTCACGCGGTTCATGCTGACGCCGCGTAGACGCTTGGTCGAATGTGCTCATTTTCCCGACTGTCCAGGCTCCACACTACAAGTACGGATGGCCAGTCTGCATCGTTCTTTGGATCACGTGCGGTCTCGTCATCTGCGGCATGCGCATCTACGACATCAAGGTCGTCAGGCAAGTCTGCAGCTGCTGAGATCGAGACATGGAATAGTACTGTGCATGTGCATTCGCTGACGGCTGCAGACCGCGCAATTACCGCATCGCACAGGAGGTGGCCGCCGAGAACGCGGTTGTCGCGACTCAGAGCTACGAGGGGCAGCAGGTCGAGCAGACCGACGACAAGGTCGCCGTGGAGGACCCGAAGTCGTCCGCCAGCAGCGTTCGCGTGCTCGCGGTTTAGTCGGGATCCGGGCAGCGGTGGGGTGATCCCAAGTGTTGTTCTGATGCAACTCTTCCAAGATAAGCCCTGGGCGCGGTACTCTCAAGATGTACCACGTTTTGGCCAGGGTGTTTTCTTCAGTCAGTAGTTTCCATACAAAGTTGTCATGGCAGATAGGGCGGGACGTCTTCAGTCGTCATCGCGATTGTACGTATTCTGAATGTCTCAAACGGCACCGAGCTCTTGCATGAACTAGAGTCGTCGTCAGCAAAGCGACCTCGGCGTCTTCGTGGCACCCACCGCTTCCATGTCGAATCCGCTCCAGTCCAGCGTCGCGGCGTTCAGCATCTGGTCGTTATCATCCATAGGGGGGATCGCGCCGAAGGCGTCCGGATTGGCGTTGAGAAAGTTGTCAAAGATGACAACATCTGCTTGGGCCCAAGGCGCAGGCGTCTCGGTGCCTCGAGGTTGGGTAACGGATGCCCGCCTGAGGACGGTTCTCGCCCCGAGTAGATCCAGGTCTTCCGTCTCGGTCGAGTTCTCCAAGCTCAGCCGCCCCGCATCGATTGCGCGTACCGCTTTTAGTCGAAGTCTTTCCAAGGTCACCTGAATACAGGTCAGCGGTTCTTCCTCACCCTATCACCTACATATTCGTCCCTCCCCGTCATCCTGAACAGGGAGACCCCGGCTTCGAGCTCGGACAGGACAGCGCGGGCTAATGAAGAGCAAGGAGCCCGGATCGCGGCGGCGGCCAGACAGACGCAAGCCGAGAACAGGTGGAAGAAAAAGTGCCACCGTCGTTGGACGAGTTGGCCCTGTAACACCAACATGTTTCGGACGAGAGCGACGATGGCCCGGCATGCTTCCAGACACGCGAGGTAAGACTGCTTGTGAGAGCTGGACAGGGGCTCTTGAGGGTACTCCTTGAGGATGCGCACGAACCACCCGCGGTGCAGGGTCAGGCGAGCCTCGTTGATGTAGAGAAGCAGCATGGTCCTCTGGAACGCCTCCTTCCGCCGAGCGTTATCCGTGAGATCAAGTAGAGAGGGGGATACCGCCGGCGAGAGGTGGTGCGGAAGGTCGCGTTGGAAGTCTGCCAGCGACTGGTCAATCTCCGAGACCTCTGCGTATGTTGTCGGTCGGATCCGGACGAGTAGCTCGTTGATCCGCGACCAGATCTTGGTCAGAGCGTACGCTTTGCAGTGGAACGTCGTCTCGTGATCACCTTCGGGCACGAGGCAGTCAATGGCATAGTCGGGAATACAGGCCGTCCTCCCCAGGCCGATGCTTTGCAGGACCTGGGACAGCATCAGCGAGGTGTCTGTGAGGACGGCAGATTGATGATCGAACAGCCTCACATCCCAATTGTGAATCTCCCAGAAGATGGTCCTGCGCTCAGTCGCGTGCTCCTCGTCGAGATTCCAGTTGCTACCGTCTCGATGCAGACCCAGGGATTCGACGACCGTCTCGATGCAGACCCAGGGATTCGACGACTCCCATGGCCATTCGTAACAGCGGCCAGAAAGCGTCTTGCTGCGAAGTGTCGCTGCCCCCGTTCACCAGGTAGACCCCGTAGAGGTAGATGCACCGGACAAAGGTGAGTGAGTGGGATGGATCGAGGCTGAGGCAGGCTCTGGCAGCGGCAAAGAGGTCACGGGCGATTTCGTTCTGAGGAGGCTTGGTGAGATCCATGAGCGCGCCGAGAGAGAGCACGAGGAAGACCACGGCTATGTGCTGAGTCTTGGGAGAGGCTCGGGTGATACTGTCGTAAGCGTGTGGCCAGAAGTATCTCTCCCAGTCTGAGCGCTGGACGATCTGGGTGTACCACGCGAAGGTCTGACTGGTCAGCACACCGTGCAGCTGCCGCCGCCGCCGCGGCAGCGGTCGCTCACGTCAAAGTAGATGTCGGCTAGAGCTCGTGCTACATCCTCCGCCGGCAAGTACCGGCTCAGAATCTCTGCCAGGTCATGGTGGGCGTCCCGGCAGGGTAGGGGCGGGAAGAGGTCGGTGAAGTGGAGGGGTGAAGTCGAGTAGGGGTGGCTGGATGATAGTTTGGGCGGAGGGGACTGTGAACCAACGGGGGAGCGTATCTCCTGCTTCTGCCAGACGCCTCAGCTGGACGTATACGGCCCTAGATGCATGTGCTCACTGAGAGGTACACACTGCTTGCCGCTCCATAATACCTCGACACATGCGGATCCTCCCCCAGCGTCAACTGGTTGAAGCTGAGCGACGAGGACAGGTGATCCTGAGGTCGTGGAGCGGTCGTGATTGAGGGAGGCTTGTTGGTCGACTGACGGGTATGCACCTCCTCCCTGTTGGCATAGAGCGCACCGTCGAGTAAGGGATGCTGGGACGACGTCGCAGCCTTCAACGCTTCTTCCAACGCGGCTATCTTCTTGTGCAGGTCCTACAACCAACAGTCAGCACGCATACAGGGGGAAGATGGGACATGCACACCTCAGTACTAGCGAGGATCTTGCTAGAAATCTGGTCAGCACTTGACAAACTGGAGGAGGTAGCACTCACACGCGGCGCGATCCATTCACGAGCTCTCCGTCCGGGCAGATGCTGTGTCCGTCGATCAGCAATGGATCGCGGGTATGAGACGGGTGACCCCGTACGCTCACGCACCTTGCTAGACCCCTCTTGACACAGTGCGCACACGGAAAGACAAGCTCGCACTTGAGTTTCAGCCGTCGACATTCCCCGCCTGCAAGTTGGGTCAGCGGGTGACGGGTCGGTCGGCAGACCGGTGCAGCTGGTGCCAACTCACACGACAGCGGCTTTTTTGCCTTGCCCGACTTCTGCATGGCGATGACGCTAGCGGTCCGGTGTCGAGGGCCCTGGAGATCCGATTGTGGATGTGACTGAGAACGATCCCACTCAAGTCATTCGATAGTACTGGTAGTGTTGAACTCCACCGATAAGCCTCTCGGCATTATCTTGGTACGTCTCAATGTGGTTGTGGTTGCCCCATTAGGCAGTCGCGGCCCTCGGAGGCTTGGTCCATCCTGCAAGTACCCCATATGCTAAGTCCTCTGACGGTTCTGTCCAGTGTCCTCTGCTGCCGGGCGTCTTGCGGGTCCCAGAGTCTCGGCTGGGTCCTCTCGACAAACGCTACATGAGCAGAGACCGGTCGCGATCAGCTGATGCCTTTGCTGACCCCGCTGCAAATATCCGCTTTCGCGGACCTCGCTTCAGTGTAAGATCCCGCGATGTCGGACTCGCGACGGGGCGCCGATGCAACGCACCATGCATGCTACCTGCTCTATGACATCTTTGACAAGTGCTGCGTGAACTCCTCATCCCGATCCAACACCTCCCAGACCGGCCCCGTCAATGCCATGCACACCTCGATCTCCCCCGCGTCGCCCCCCATCCCTTGCGCTTCAGTGGGCAAAAAGTAGCCCAGCCCGTCGATCAGGGATATCTCGGTGAACGGCGTGGACGCCACGACAGGGGGAGCTTCAAAGGTCGTGCCAGCGTACATGTCCATCTTGTTCCACTGACTGATCATGAGACACCCGTTGCCCATACGGAACCCCCACTTTATTTTGGTCCTGTCCGGCTGGGCAACTATCCATCGGAGGGTCTTGTCGATCGCGTCTCTCGAGGCGACGGCAGGATGTCGTGTCATGGCATGCAAAGCCGAGGCGATCCGGTGGAGTGGGGCGACCGCGAGCGTCTCAGGGGGAACGGTCGTGTAGACGGTGAGGAGCGCATTGGGGAAGTACTGGACCAGGCCGCCCTCTCCGAGCCGGTTGCGGAGGTTGACGGGCGTGAGGATATCCGGAGGAGACATCTCCCCGCCGTCGCCGTAGATCTGGACACGCGCTCGGTATATCCGCTGGTACAGATGCGCAGCGAGTGCGTCGAATGTAGAGATCCATGCCGTCTGGTCGTCTGGGTCACTCGCCGCCGCCTTGAGTCGCTTTAGGCTGTCGCCGGAGTACCGCAGGAAGCGTCCCACGACGCGCGGCGCGGGATGCTCTGCTGGCTGGGGAGGAGGAGGGGGCTCTGCCGCCGCAGTAGTCGGCGTCGCTTCGATGTGGTGAAGTACTGGATCATATTTGAGAGCCGTTCGTCGCTCCTCGGGCGAGAGCTCGAGGTCTGCCATGTACCCTTCGATCGTGGGCGGTTGTCGAAGCGATGTCGATGCCAGGTCTCGCACCCCAGCGGCCGGGGAGAGTTGTCGATAGATCTCGGCAAGGTGTCGCACCATTTGGAAGCATCCTTCCGCATCGCACAGAGTGTGAAGGACACGGACACCCAGAGCTACGCTGCCGCAGGCCAAGCGGGTATGTTGGATGGTGAGCGGCGGTCCGGCACACACCGCTTCGACGGACATGTCGAAGGGCGCCATGAAAGCGTTGCCCGCGTCGGGGAGATCGGCCATCCGCACACGGCCAGAGCCAGAGGGACCTCCGCCCTGACTGGCAAGTTCGTCCAGGCGCAGGTCGCAGCGAGCCTCGAACAGCTCGGCTCCGGTGCCGACGCTGACGATCTCGCGGGAGCCGTCCGGGTTGAGCTGCAACCGTCCGGTGAGGTGGGGGTAGTAGTCGAGCAGGCGCGTCAGGGCGAGTCGCAGTCGAGGTAGTGGGATGATGAGCTCTTCGCGAGCCGAGGCCGAGTCCCGCGGCTGCCGATAGACAAAGACGGTTGCGACGGGGACGAAAGGGGCTACCAGCGTGTCGAGAGGTCCCAGGCGGAAGGGTGAGGAGAGGGTCTCGTACGAGGCATCGTTCGCACATCGCACGACCTCACTGTTCACTACAGTGACAGAGTTGGATGAGACCGCCATGTCGCTACGAGCGGTGTGGATAGCCAAAAGACGAGCATATGGCCTCTCGAACAAATATACCTATCGCAGGACCCAAACTCGTTGCAAGAGACCGAGTCGGCTAGCTGCGACGCCGGATCCGAAGTCTGGCCGGCCGAGTAGGCATCGAGGCGATACAACCGATGTTCCCACTTCACACTGCGAGATCACGATCACGATCACGATCACGATGCAATGCATGACTGGTGGCTGGTGTCTACTCCCGTGCCCACTCCCGGTGCATGACCTCGGCCAACCGCCTCACTCCCTCCTCGATCTCCGCTTTCCCCTCGAGGCTGAATGCCAGCCGAAAGTGGCCGACCCCCGGACGGCCCCCACGGCTCTTGACCGTCTTGTACTCGTCACCCATCCACGGGCGGTAGTACCATCCCGGAGTGACGAGAACATTGGCAGCCACGAGGGTGTTCCAGAACTCGCGCTCGAACTCGCCTTCAGGGTCGGCGTCCTCGCTGACCGAAGACGCCGCGAGGCGCTGGAAGGGCTTGGTGGACGAGTAGTAGACGTCGCACCAGAGGAACATGCCCGCGGTGGGTGGAACGAAGCTCATCAGGGGCTTCTCAGAGCCCGCTCCGCCCTTTGAGAATGCGACGAGACCTAGTGCTCCCTTCACTCTGGCCGTCTCAGCAGGCACAAGGTCGAAGTTCGCCGCGAGAGCGTCCATCTACCAATTTCAGCGCTCTCAGCGCTCTCTCCCCCGTACCGTTCCGACACTCACCATCCAGTCGCGTCGAACCCGATACTGCTCCTTCAGGTTGGTGACCCACTCGAGGTACCCAGAGATGCCCCACTGGTTGAGGAGCTCCCCGATCATCATCTGACGTCAGCTCGAGACTCGTTGCCGACCTCACTCACCTGAGAGAAGCCTGAAGGGTGCTGTGTCTGGACCTCTGTTCCTCGCAAGAGTCTCTCGGCGAACATCGCGTTGCAGACAAACCAGCCGAGTCGGGCACCAGGTGAAATGGTCTGATTCGTCAGTGCGGTACCCCTTCTGCACCCGGGTGGGTGGTGCAAAGGTCCGACAGTCCGACACCCACCTTGCTGAACGTGTCCAACCGGATCACCCGTCCTTGGTAGTCTATGGACATGAAGCTCTTCTCCATTGATCTGACGAAAGCATCCACGTCGACGGTTGGTACGGCTGGCGCTGGAGACCCTCCAAGCTCGTACTCGCCAAACTGCAGCATGGAGTACGGGTCATCCTCCACGATGACAACGTCTTTCCGGTCGTTAGCTAGACGCGCTTTTGCTGGGAGAGCGGCGACCACGCACCGTATTTCACGCAGACGTCATAGATCGCCTTCCGCCTGGCGGCCCTCATCGTGCTCCCCAATGGGTTCTGCCCGACTGGCACAATGTACATGACATGTGGCCGGCGTCCCTTGGTTTCATCCCAGCTTCCGAGGGCCTCCTCCAGCAGCTCGGGCTTGGCCCCCTCGCCGTCCACACCGATCACTACGCTCTTGCAGCCGAGGGGGATGAAGGACGCCTGGGCGGACGGATAGATCTGCTCCTCGACCAGGATATAGTCATTGGGCTCCAGGAGGAGGGTGCAGAGCTTGTTCCAACCGTCGGTGGAACCGTTGTTGAGCAACGTCGTGTAGTCGGCGTAGGCAGGTGTGCACAGCCGTCTAGTGAGCTCTTTGGTGAATGCGAGGAGGGCGGGGTGTCCCGGCGGCGCAGAGTATTGCAACAAGGATGATAGAGAGTACGGACTCGACTTGTCTGAATGTAGTGGGACATTCAAAGCCACGGAGGTGCTCGGAACGGATGGCGCGGCGGTGTCAAGCACCGTGGAGCTCGGGTAGGCGGAAGCCTGCAGGGCGGTGAAGGGGAAGAGTGACGGGTGGGGCAGACCTATCGACAGTCAAGGGGAGCAGAACGCATGGGAAAGGGGTGGGCACGTACCTCCTGCCAAGCTGATCATGCCAGGCTGGGACATGTACTGGATGATGTCCTTCAGGGGGCTCGGATGACGGGAGCGGGCAACCGTCGTGAGGTGGTGGGTGAGATCGACCGAGGTGGGGAGGGAGGGCGAGACTGGAACGGCCATGTTGAGGGGCTTCTGCTCACTGCAGCGTAGTGATGAGCAAGTCAATATCTCAGCTCGAGCTTGAAGAAAGTCGATACTTGAGATGGATTTTTGTCCAGGTCCAGGTCTAGGTGACGGACAACATGACGGCGGGCCCGGATGGAATTACCGGCCATGTCCGGACGCTCGGAACCGGCGGGGCGATGAGCACGATTCTTGTTGCACCGTCGTCGCTGTGAGCCTTCGAGATGGAGACGTGGGCAACGGAGAAGGATCTTGCAGCCGCGAGAAGGAAGCGGGTGGGAGGGATTGGGCTGCAGAGTACTACTGGTGCATCGCATTACTCTCCGCAAGCCGAGGAGAATCTCGACGGGCCTATCGGACCTCATCGCGTTTGGCCACACAGCACGTTCAACCATGCTGTATCGAGCTAACTCGGTACCAACGTGTGATCCTGCCAACGAAGCACGACAGACGTGGGCGGCTTTACAATGAATGCGAGAGTGCATTGTGCTCAGAGTCACCTTTGGCTACTGGTAGATGTGCGTGCTCAGAAGGCCTACCGAGGCATGTGTATTACATTGGGTCCGACCAGTCGCCTTCAAGTATGGATACCATCCGGAGCATGACCATACCCTGTACTCTCGACCAGATGACACTCGCACCCGTCAACCGAGAAAGTCTATGTCCTCTTCGATCTGGTCGTCTAATGCACGAACCTGCAATGCCTCATTCACCGAGCACACTTTGCTGAGCGTCACCTACCTGAACTCAGGGTGCTCGTTGCCCAACAGGTCGACGTCGGAGCGGTCAAGGCGATCGTCCCGCTCGCCAGCGTCTCGGAGCTTGTTCTCCCTCATCTGGTAGGCCAGCAGGAACGCGGTCACGAGCACGACGGAAGATCCGGTCACGAGGTTCATGATGTTTCCGATGCGGTACCCGTGGGCGGCGTCGGTGCTGATGTAACTGAAGGGTAATCAGCACGAGTACTGTACGCTGTGAGGTTTTTCGATGGGGCGACTGACCCCCAAACACCAGCGAAACCCCCGATGTCGACAAGACCAGGAAGCGCAGCGGAGACGACAGCTCTAACGGTATCCGGAGCGGTGTTGGATAGGGCAGAAAGAGCAGCTCGAAGCACTGAGCGCGATCGAGCCGCTCACTGCTTCCGAGCTCGGGGAGGTGTCAAAGAGCGGAGAGGGACGCTACGTGAGGTACTTCAACGACAAAGCGTGGCAAGCGGCCAGAGAATAGATCCCAAGCATGTACTCGCCTCGGTGCAGGAGAAGTGGCCACAGCGGGCATGTACCGTAGCCATGCATCGTCTCACCGCGCGGTCAAGGACAGGCGCGCGGCTGAGTTCCGGGCTGCAAGCTTGCATAGGGCTGCCCGGACTCTGCTCTCCGCTCTCACCTCTTCTCGGACATTTCGGTATCTTCGGACGACAATGTGCGGTGCTGTAACAAAAACAAACAGATCGGCCCGGATGAGCGGAGGCCGCGAGCCGATTTCAGTTTCAATACTGCATTCGTTTGCGCAGATCTGACTTCTCCTCCTTTTCGTGTATCGAGATCCGGTCTGGGACGCATTTGCTGACCGATACCCCAGCATCACGGCGACATGGCGGGGCAGCAGAGCGAGACTCCCCAATACGCGACTCGGTACGACCCCGACGCGGCCTCTGAAGCTCCAGTACCATTGCCCTCGGCCCCTCTCCAGTCCCTCGCGGAGGGCATCACCTTCCAGCCTCCGCTGTCCCGAAGAGGACATGGACCTGGCTTGATCGCATTCCTGCCGCCCAGTAGCAGCTTCGTGGGGAGTGGTGGGCACAAGCATCTCGATCCCGAGCCGGTGCAGAAGTGGGCGGAAGAAGGATACGGTGTGGTCGGAGTGTCTGGCATCGAGCCGAGCGAGCAGGCGATCAGTCAGGCTTTGACGCTGGCGCTGGGATGTCTAGCTGAGAGCTCTTCCATTGACATCAAGGACAAGGTTGGTATCTTAGGTGAGTAACGGTTTGCTCGAAACAGCGGCGCTCCGCTCCCAGAACCAAGCCGTGCTCATCGGTCGTCAGTGTACCAGGCCTCATTCCTGCCCTTGCTCTTGAACCTCCTGCCCTCCTTCCCTACCATCGCGGCACTCATCACGCATGGTGTCGCTTGCTCCACCTCGCCTATCCCGGCAATGGTCCACGTTCCGAAGGGTGCTCAGGTTCCCGCCGCGACATCCTCCCCTTCTACCGGACCTCGCATCAAGGTCCACACTTACGACGTGACCGCTCCCCATTTCATCATCCCTTCATCTGGCAAGGACAGCTTCTCCCCTTCATCGGCAGCAATGGCACATACCCGCAGCCTCGTGTTCCTCCGATCACACATCGGCGGGCCGTTCTTCGACATTGAGGAGATCTGGGAGGAGCACACGTTCTTCGAGTTTGTGGATCGCAGCGTGGCCAAGACGATGGGCACGATGGTGGTGGGTCGACCGGGTCTCGCTTTATCCCTGTTGCGTCGCGTCTGATTCTTCTCAGGCGGAACCATACGTGAACCATGTTCCCACGATGACTGGAGGGATTGGTCGCAAGGCCCTCTCAGTGTTCTACCGCGACCACTTTATCTTCTCGTACGTTCTGCCCCGCTTCCCGGGTCACCTGGGCAAGGGCAAAGCTGAATTCTTCTAGGAACCCTGCCGGCGCTGAGCTCGTCACAGTCTCCCGAACAGTGGGACCCGACCGAGTCGTCGACGAGTTCGTCTACAAGTGCGTTCATGACAGGATGATTGATTGGCTTCTTCCTGGCGTCCCTCCATCGGGCAGGCAGCTGGAGATACCCATGATTGCGGTTGTCAATGTCCGCGGCGATCGGTTGTACCACGAGCACATTTGGTGGTGAGTTCGCTACTCTTACACGAGACGGGTCTTGGACAGTTGCGGGTCCATCTCTTCATTGTCACTGAAGAGTTCCCAGGGATCAGGCGACAGCTCTGCAGCAGGCCGGTCACCTTCCGACATATGTTCCCTTTGGCGACGACGGCGGGACCAAGCTCCGCCTGCCAACTGACGGCTACGCCTCGGCCCGGCTGCTGCTGGATGAGACGGACGGGCAGAGCAATCTCATGTTTGGGAGTAGCTGGGGCGTACAACCTGCTTAGCGAGAGACAGAGCACAGCCGGTTTCACACACTTACGCTCTTGCGCTACTCTCAGCAGTGCACGATTGCGTATGTAGAATTCTGCGTTCAGCGAGTCACGTCCTTGTCTCATTGGCGGATCCATCGCAAGGCGCAAGCAGCCTTCGCGCCAATGGGCTTCGGACAACGAGCGGCACGATCAATACGAGCGTTTAGGATTTCACCGTCCATCATGCATCCCGTCCTAACCAGCTGTTGAGAAGCCGCCGGACGGTAATGGCATGGTACCGGACAACCTTGCCCTTGGGGAATGAGAACAGGAGCTGCGGCTCTGGGGTATGGTCTGTGTTCCTCTCGGATGCGCTGGTTGTTCGAGCTGACCTGGTCATGCGTGAGCTACTGGTAAGCAGAAAGGACTGCTGCGGATCAGTTGGAATGGCAGTGTTCCGCCGATCAGCCACAGCCTGCCGCCGTAAGACGAGGGCATCTGAGGTGATCGGGGAGGTAGGCTTGTAGCACACTAGTCTTTGGCACAGACCAAGTCGAGCTGACTGATTGAAACTTCGTTTGACAGTGTTGACCCACCCTTGATAGTGTGGCCAGGAGAGTCCAAGACGCATCGTCCTTGTTAATGAAGCGAGCTCTGGTGACGAGGTATGAAGAGAGGCATGTAGGGTTAACCGATGCATGCTGCACGAATGTGGCCGGAGGGAGACAGTGACTGAGAGATCTAAGACTTGCTAACGTGCGGGAAGGCAATGGGGCACGGCGCCTTGGCTGCATATTCATGCTTTCACCGCCCCGCCAATGCCCATACACCTGTCCCACCTATCATCATCAATCGTTCCGACTTCCTGGGTCTTCTGCAGAGCCCTCTGTCTTCTCGGACACTGCGGCACCCCACTGGCACCCCACCATAGCGAGGATGCCTTGTCGAGGTCGCCGGCGAAGAAGGCCGAGACGGGGGCGAGCCAGGCCTGGGCGATGGCGCAGTCCGAGGCCTCGAAGCCGTACCGCTTCGAATACCACCCTACACCATGGTCGTCAGTGTTGCCCAAGCCGACTTGCCGAGTTGAGGGTAAGGTTCCACTCACATGCCCAGGTGTCATCGGAGTGGGTGACTTCGGGACTGGTTGCGTCAGTGACTTCAAATCGAACGCCCGCAGTTGCGAGCGCGTCTTACTCACCAGAACATGGCTATCCGATCTGTGCCCTTCGGCCTCCAGCTGAGCCTGTACCTCAGAATCCTCTCCATGCCGACACCGTTCTCAAAAAGACTCTGGACAAGAGCCCGAGACGGCACGTAGACCTGACCGTCCGCCACCACCTTCCCGTACAGCTCGTGCAGCTCGGCAAGGTCCTCGGCGTCACCGCTGAGTCCGGCGAGCTTGGAAAGACCGTACATCTCCCGGATGAGGGCGACTTGCGAGGTGGGGTAGTAGTTGTTCAGCTGGACAGACAGAGCGTCGACGCTAGAAGGAGGATTGGTGGCACCGTACAGCAGCTCCTATCCCGACGTCAGCAAGGACTCCAAATTGCACGCCCTGGTTGCCGGCTGGACTGTCGGCCACCGTCCGCTCCTCACTCCTCACCTCCTTCTCCACCTCGCCGATGATGATGGCCATGTCTCGCTCCTTGAACTTTCTCGCGAAGCGACCATCCCTGATCTGGTCGTACGTTTCCCTGTGCACGAATGCACGAACACCCCGTCCGACACGGCCCTGAATGTGTGGATCTTGCTACAGTATCTGGTCAGTTCCCGCGACTCGATACGTGAGACTCGACTCACAGCTTCATGATCAAGTCCATGAGATCCTCGGCGGGGATCGCCCGCAGTTTTCGGAGCTTCTCTGCACCCCCCAGCTCCAGCGGGATGTGGAAAGCCTCGAGCAAGCCGTCAAACGCCTCCTGACTCTCCTCAATCGACTTGGGCTGCGCCGGGATCGCGTTCGAATACTGGATCACGCGCTTGATCAGAGGTTTGACCGCGTAGTTGAACTCGTGACACAGCTGGAACTGGGTCGAGTACGAGCCAGCACTCGGGCCGCCGAGGGTGATGTTCTCGGGGTTGCCGCCAAAGAGGTGGATGTTGTCGTACGACCATTCGATGTCCAGGCGCTGGCTAGGAGGGGTCAGCTGTGTGTTGGTTGCCAGTCGTGTTCCCGACACGAAATTCCGTAGCTCAACTCACTCCATGAAGCCAAAGTTGCCAGCACAGCCGTGCCCAGATCTTCCAAGCCTCCGACGCGCCGCTGTACCACCGTGCGCTCATCGTCTGCGCCACGATGTTTGCCGTCGAGTTCTTCATACTCGTCGCGTGGAGGGTTTACTACGCCTGGCAGAACAACGGCCGCGACAGGCTCGTCGCCGAGATGGGGCTCACCCCGGAGCAGAGCGCTCATCAGGGGAAGCTCAACGCGGAGGAGGACATGTCGGACTGGTCAAACATCCACTTCAGGTAGGTCTGTACGATTGATCCACTGGAAGGTCCCTGTCACTAGATGGCAAGGTAGGAGACTGACTAGGAGCAGGTACACTCTCTGAGAAGGAAGGAGATGGACTGGCTTCCAAATTTCGCCCCCACCAATCAAGTTGTCACAGTCTCTTGGTCTCGTATTACATTACGCGTTAGATACCCGCTCTCGTCTGCCGGCACTTGTTCCTCCAGAGAGGACGGCAGAGGCAACCCCCGCATACTCACCGACAGCTACGCCTCTGTCTGGCTGCTACGGGCAGAGCAACCTCATGTTTGGCACAGAATGGGTGTCCAAGCAGTGCAGAGGCGTTATTCTGCGTCATGCACCAGCCCGCTCGGAGCACTCGAACCTCGTTCATCTGGGTCATCGGGATCTCTATCATTACGAAGACCAATATATGCATACGAAAGCGTGAGATGAACCATCGCGGCGGACTCATGACACCTCCAGTCTAGTGACTGCTATCTGCAGTACACTCATCCTTGGACGTGATTGTTCTGGGCAAAGGGCGTAGGATCAGCGAATGGGGGCGTCTCGGGGGTTGGCGCACATCTACGCATCCATCTCAAACACGACCACCTCGCCGACCTTGCCACCTTGGTTGGTGAGGGTCACCTTGTCCCCAACTGCTCCGCCGCGGATGAAGACGCCGTCGCCTTCGCCCAGTACCGCCTCCTCGCCGCTCTCTCCGGCCACCTTGACGAGGGCGGTGGATCCGTCCTTGGACGCGGCGGAAGTGTTGAACCCCGAGGTCTGGACGAGCTGGACGTAGAGAAGCTTTCCCGACGCCGAGGCCTGGACGGGGGCGCGGAGAGTGTGGGTGACAGACGCGGATGGGGAAAGGAGGGATGCGTAGAAGTTGAGGTTGGCGTGGATCGGTGTCGGCCCCTTGGCGTCCCGCTCCTCGACTACACCCTCCTGCGTGATCGGTGCGACGATCTCGACCAGCTTGTCCTTCTTGTCCTCGTCGGTGAAGTGCCTGCCAAAGTACTTTGGCGGGAGACCGCGCTGGTTCGGCATCGCCCAGATCTGCAGGAAGTGACACTGCTCGCTACGGGATTGGTCAGTGATGAGCCAAACGAAGGGAATGTGAGACGGCGGATGAATAAGATATTTACTCACCTGGGGTGGTTGTTGTACTCGGAGTGTCGGATGCCCGTACCTCCCGAAGTCATCTGAACGTCCCCGCGCTTCATCGTCTCGACGTTCCCCATGCTGTCCTTGTGAGACAGCTCGCCCGACACGATGTAGCTGAAGATCTCGGCCTCTCGATGAGGGTGGGTGGGGAAGCCAGTGCGGGGAGCGACTCGGTCTTCGTTGATTACCCGCAGGGAGCCAAAGTTCTCGAAGGATGGGTCGTAATAGTCGGCAAAGGAGAAGGTGTGGAAGGTCTGGGAGAGTCAGCGCTGCACCGCGGCATAATAAACAGCATGGGATTGGGCACGACGAGGATGTAACTCACCTTGAGCCATCCGTGGTCCGCCCCACCCCTCTTCTCAGACGGTCGGTACTGGAACAAGAGCTTGCCCATGTTGGAGATGGTCGGCTGCGGCTTTGGAGGCTGGAACGGTACCCGGACGGTTGAGCTGGCCTGTCGGCTAATCACGCGTGACCTTAGTGCGGAAAGAGGTGTCGAGAGGAGGGAGGAGCTCTTTGAGCTGGATAGTAACAGTGATATGGTGGCGACGATGAGTGCGATGAAGAGGCCTCGGGGCCAGGTGAGCGATGGAATGGTGGGAAGATGTGTTGATTGATGAGAAGAATTGGGATGAGAGATGCGATATTCAGTTGAGAGCGGGTTTTATACGTATGAACAGCTGTTTGTGAGGAAGGTTCCGGTGCGTTCTGGGACGCTGTGGCCGTGGAGTGGTTGCTCAGCTATTTGAAGTGATGTCGTGTAAGAGGAAAGAGATGCATCGAGATGTAGCTGGCTTGTCAAGAAGATGGAGTTGTAGAGATCAACCGGAATTGTATTACCCATCCGCGCCCAGCGATCCACGTGGCGGGAATGCCTCTTTGGGCAACGGATTCCCACAACGTCGGCAGAACTGGCCAAGTGTCATTCGGGTTACGACCTCAGAGCAAAGGCAGAAGCTACAGTCAGGAAAGCTGCGATGTTCAGATACCACCGTGCGGAAGTCCGTCCAGCACTCGACTTGCTCGATCCACCTCCACCCCGAGGTCGTGGATGGACGACGAGTTGGAGCTACTGCCACTGCCTCCGCCGCCGCCGCCCGAGATACCGCAGGGGTTGTCTCCATTTGCGGGGCCGGTACACGAGCACCACCGTGTGCCAGAGCTGGAGTCAGGAAAGTCCCCGCACCCTTCGATCGAGTACGACGAACCTGGGCAGCGGACATCAGCGGCGGCACCGATGTGCTGAGAATGGCCGACGTCTACTGACTGTTGCACTGGATAAAGCCTTCATTTTGCTGTATCTGCTGAACGACCCCTGAAGAGTGACTGATGGCGTAGAACGGGTGTTCACAGTGGTTGCCAACGTGAGTCTGGGGGTTGTAGGACGCGCGGCCGTAACAGACCTCGGCTAGGTTGCACTGGAGACTGCTGACGGGCTTCGCAACGCCGAACACGGTACTACAGTACGGAACGAGGTGTGACTATGCGTCCAACTCATCACCAATAGGGAGTAACTCACGGACCGCCTTTGGGCAAACATGCCTGCACAGCGCCGTTTGGAGGCCCATTGCAGTTGCACGACTACGGTCCGATGAGTGTTCTTTCACACGAGTCGCTCTGAGCTCGAGGCTCACGTAGTACCGGGAAGTGCTTGAGGCGCCGCTGGCGACAACCTGGGAGAGGGTCGACCCAGTGGTCAGCTGCCTGAAGACATTGTCACAGACAACGGAGGTGGGCATGTCGATCCCCGGCACTCCGCACCATATTGAGTCGAAGCACATGATGGGTGTAGCAGCGGAAAGTGAACAGGCGGCCCCGGAACAGGTAGATTTGGGAAAGAAGACCGTCCCCTTGTAGTCGCAGTCGCCGGTGTAGTCCCATATGGCGGCGTAGCAGAGCTCGTTGGAGCCGGAAAGTGCCGCGGGCGGGGCTCTGAAGTCGGCAAACGCCGGGGTGAAAGTCGTTCCAGTTTGACTGGTGCCTCCCCCCGAGGACGTTCGGGACGACACCACGACCGGAGTGGTTGGTGTCGGCCGAGGCGTCGTGGTGGCCGGCACGGTGGATGGCAACGCTGTGTGCTGCGTGATACTGCTGTACACGCTGGCCGGGATTGTGAAGTGGTCATCATAGCTGAAACGGAATCGAGAAAAGCTGAGTTCGACGTCAACGCCCGACTCAAAGCTTTACTCTGTTGGTCCACGAGTACTTGCCGCTCATATAGGTTTGGAAATTGACAGACGTCCCGTTCAACTGTACCACCCCGCCTTGAGTTGCCTCGGAGCACGCGACGCACTTTGCGTCAGTTGCGCCCCGGCTGTCCCAGACTCACCTGCGTCTTGGACTGCAAGTTGACGTACGTACATTGACCTATCTCGCTGCTCAGTTCTGTCCCCATCGAAATGTCACCCTTACTCACAATCGAATTGAGTCTTGGCGTCCCTCGCGCTATAGCAAAGCTTCAAGCCGCTCGCTTCGCATGCCGCAGCGCAGGCCTAAACCGTGCTTCAGACGCGTTGAAACACTACTCCGTCGGAGGAGATCTCTCACCGGCGGATATTTGAGACTAAATTGATTGCCTCGCTTGACCGAAGATCGGGATACGAGGGCGAACCCCGAAGGCACACCTGGAACCTCAGTGGCTGTAACAGGCTAACAGCATATCGTGCGGCAAATTGGACCTACCAACGAGGAGAGCAAGGAGAGCAAGCTTCATGTTGATTGAGGAGGAGAGAAATGAGGGGAGACGGGGGGGCTGCAGACCTGGTTGGCTCCCCCTTCTTAAGGCCAGCGCGCCGCGGCGCCCCCCTCCCGTATCTTTGCCCACTGGTCCAGACCAGCGCAAGACAGCTCAGACCCGTTGTGGTGGTCTCATTCAGAGGTTGTCTGCCCTGACCGGGTGTGCTGTCCCAGGATCCGCAGTACGGCATTGGCTGGTGCCAAGCCAATGTTTTCAGGGATCAAGTCGTATTCGCGGCCAAAAGCTATACCACTGTCCCGTCTTGCTTTGGCAACCTTGACACTTGGCAGTGGCACAGAGAGAAGGCCGGACGTGCCGTGACAGTATAGCCCATGCATGGCCCCACAGTGTGAACAATCTGGTGGTGGAGGTTGACATTAGCTGGTCCGTACCGCCATCACGACGCTCGCGAGCTGCGTCTGTCGCCGCGTGAATGAAGCTGATGCTTCGGAACCCACTCACCACTCGTTTCCGGTCTTTGGTTCCCTGGTGAATGATTCTGACCAGATGGTCCCGTCGAATCATTCAGACCCTGCGCACCAGCGTTCCAGATCGACCAGGAACGTTGCCAAGACCGTTTCTCTATCAGCCTCGATGCATGAGGTGCTGCCATTAGTCCATTACGGCATCCGGGGCAGGCGGCTTCTACTGATCACCACAGGCGAATGGACTCGTCTGATACATCGGCAGAACAGCTCGAGTTGGCGAACGGAGATCTGCAGAGAGACACGGGGCCTTGCATCGCACACATGCTGGTCAGGTGTACTGGATCACATGATGAGGCCAGCGTCCACAACAACACAGCCGTCGCCGTGAGCAAACGCTGCGGTGTCGACGACGAAGGTGACTCCCCGCAGACCAATCGAATGGTCACGTGACATTACTGTGTTCACGGAGTCAAGGTCTCGGTCGGACTACTTCACACCACAGCGCTCTTTTTATCGGTACGGCGTAGGTCAGGATGAAAGCGTGCACCACGCAGTACAATAATCAAATCAAGTCAAGAATCGATCCAGACACCGGCCGTAGGGCGGCCGTATGACAGTCCGACCGCCGTGTCCGAGCAGCAAGCAGCCGAGCACGAGTCGAGAGATGTCGATGTCGCTTGTCACCTGGGATCATGTGATGGGTGTCCTTGGCTCTTCTATTTGTTGACCTTTGCCGGTCGGATCGGCCCGAAGCTCGCAGGGGGCAGGAGCCCAGAGGATGTGGACTTTGAGCCTTGCTTGATTTGTCATTACCAGGAAACTGGTTCCACACTTTCCACATTTTCCACACTTTCTACCCGTCTCCGTCTCCCGCCTACTTCGGCTGCAAAAACCGGCTCGCAGCGGCTGTAAGCGGCTCGTCTCGGCCTCCCAAAAGCGTCCATTCGGACCGGAAAACAGTACCCAGAATGGCTCCACAACAAAAGCCAAAGCCCCCAGGCAGGCCCCGCGGGCAAGGTATGTAAACGGCCCAACCCTCACGCCGTGCAACAGCGTCCCCCCCCTTCCCCCTAATCCTCTTTAATTCATCTTGTCTCTCTCGAACAGTTTTCGCCACCGCCATGTCCGCCGAAGTCAATGAGGTGCGCTCGCGGGTGGTGGCGAAGCCCACTCCCCACTAATGGCAACAGCACGCGGTCCAAGACACGAACCCCAAGGCGCTGGAGGAGCAAGTCGAGCACGGCGACGTGTCGGAAAAGCAGCTTGGCAAGCCCCATTTTCACCAGCACAGGAAGGATGCGGCGGCAGAGCTGCTCGGCGGCCAACGTGTCGAGATGACGGACGAGCAGGTGAGCCAGCGGTAGCCCTCTGTTCTGAAGCATAGGCCGTGGGCGCTCATATGTCCGCAGAGCCGTCTCGTCGCCCGTAAGATCGACAAATACATTCTGCCGCCGCTCTGCTGGGTCTACTTCCTGCAGATCCTCGACAAGTCCTGCGTCGGCTATGGAGCCAACTTTGGTCTCCAGACCGAGGCCGTACGTCGTCCGCATCCAGCCAGCAGGGCATGCTGACCCGTGGCGCAGCACCTCGTCGGCAACCAATACTCGTTGATCTCCTCCTCTGGTTACTGGGCCCAACTCGCTTTCTGCTGCGGCTTCACTGCATTCCTCATCGTCCGCGTGCCGACGAGGCTCCTCATGAGCACCTGCATCTTCTGCTGGGGGGTATCGATGATCGGCCTGGCCTTCTCCAAGTCATTCGGACCCCTGCTTGCGAACCGTTTCCTCCTCGGAATGTTCGAGGCCGTCAACATCCCTTTGTTTAGTGAGTGCAGCTCGTCAGCGTTGAGTGCCAAACGCCACCTGCTGACCCGCTTCCGCTTCCCCGCTTCAGCCGTCATCACCATGACCTGGTACCGGCGCCGTGAACAGCCCCTGCGCATCGCCATGTGGTACGGGACCAACGGTGTCGCCTCGATGCTCGGCTCGCTTCTCGCTTGGGCGCTTTCTTTCATCGTGTCTCCAGTACTCTACGTCTACCAGATCTTGTTCCTCACCGTTGGTCTCGCGACCGTCATCACTGCACCTCGTACGTGAACTCTATTCGAACTCTCCGCATGAGGCGCGCAGCTGACACACGCTATAGTGATCTAGTGAGCTTGATTTGGAGATATACCAGCACCGGCGCGCCCGTCTTGCTGACTTGGCTAGCTGGCGTCTCGAGAACAACCCGGCAACAGCCAAGTTCCTAACCCCCCAAGAGCGCCTCTGGGCCGTCGAGAGGCTGAGGAACAACAACACTGGCGTCGAGACCAAGGAGATCAAATGGAACCAGGTATTGGAGACCCTCATCTCCCCCGCAATCTGGATTTACTTCGTCATAACCTTCTGCGTGAAGTGAGTTTGGGACCACTCCGCGAGAAACGCATGGGCGCTGATCAGCTCAGCACCGGTGCCGCTGTCACCAACACCTTGTGCGTACCCATGGCATCGTCCCCGTTGATCCACCGAATGCTGAATGCCCGCCAGCGGACCGCTCATCATCAAGGGCTTCGGATTCGATGCTCGGCAGACGATTCTCCTCAACATTCCCTTCGGATTCGTCCAGGCCGCAGTCTGCGTTGTTGGATGTCTGCTTGCCGCGCGGTTCGGCTACAAGGGCCTGGTCATCATTGCCTTCATGATCCCCTGTGTCCTCGGCGCTGGTCTCCTCTACGGACTCGGGCGAACGGCAAACTACCAAGGCGGCCTGCTCTTTGGCTACTACTGCATCGGTTTCCTCTTTGGCTGCAACCCGCTCATCTTCTCCTGGCTCGCCGCGAATACCAGTGGTACGTGCCCCCCATCGAGTCTGTCCGATCATGTCTGTCGCTAATCGATGCCACAGGGCACACCAAGAAGTCCCTCGCCATCTCGTTATGCAACGCCGGCTCCGCCGTCGGTAACATAGTTGGGCCCCTCTTGTTCAGCTCGAACCAGGCCCCATACTACCACCCGGGTGTTGGCGCGGTGCTCGGCATCTTCATCGCCTGCAGTGTCCTCGCCGGGTAAGTCGCCAGGTGACCTCTTTCGCCGCCTTCCCCCGCACAGAAACGCGCTGATCGGGAACAGCCTCCAGACTTTCGTCTTCGCCATCATGAACAAGCGCAAGGAGAAGCAGCGGGTCGCCAACGGCAAGCCGGCCAAGCTCGTCGACACCTCGATGCACAAGGCGTACGCGGCAGCGCCCAACGACGCGATCGGGGAGTACAGGCTCGGCGACCAGGCGTTCATGGATCTGACCGACGTCCAGAACGACGAGGTGAGCAGTCCATTCACCTCCAGGGCGAACGGTGCGCTGACGTCTGCCCCTAGTTTGTCTACTCGTACTGAACAGGCTCGCTCCCGGCGCAGGACGCGTCAACTCTGCTCGAAATCGGTGCTGGACGGATGACCCCGGAGCTAGACGGCGTAATTGTGGATGGAGACCTGTGTGACAGACTCGCTCTCTTACATATGTACCTAGTCTCTGCTGGGATGCTAGTGGTGTATCGAGGCGGCCAATCTCCTCAGCTACAGCTCAAGCTCTTCAGCTCACGACACCCACCGAAAGAGGCCCGAAACTGTCCCCTGCAGGCACTGAGATCTGCATCCCTCCGTACAGTATTCTCCAACGGGACGCCGGGTAGCTGAGGTCTATCAAAGCAAGTACTCGCACTGTACTCGTACTGGATATCCTCCCCCCGAAGGGAGCCAAGTGAACTGCTCCGCCCCTAGTTCCCCTCCCGTTCCTTCTGCGACATGTCCGTTGCCGATCATCAACCTGGCATTGCTTTCGTCCAAGTTGGCGAGGATCTCTTACGTGACCTAAGGTACTTTTACATGTGAGTACGTGACTGTAACGACGGCGAGCTCCGATCGAGGCCTATCGGTCCCTCTAACCGGAAGGCAGCGCCGTCGGCTCCGGGCCTCCGTTATTTACGCCCTTGCCATCTTGCTTCTCAGATCTCTCCGGCCATCGCTGAATTTCTCGTCGTTCGGGTGCTCTCGACTGCCCAGCTCCACGTCCACGTCATGTCCTACGCCAATCTCGCCGCCAACGTGGAGAACGTCGACGAGGGCGCCTTGTTCGGCCTCCACAAGCTGCTGGCGAGGACGAGGGATGTCCCCGCCGGGGAGAAGAAGCCTGTCGTCGGTACGCCTTCCCAACGACATGTACGAGTACGGGGGCTCCATTCTGACTGCCCGCGTTCGGTCAGGCTCCTGGATGCAGCTGCCTGGAGCGAACCTGGCGAGGATGATCGCCTCCATGGGGTTTGATTTTGTGCTGGTTGATGCGGTGAGTCCGCCTACCGCAGTGGATTGTACCATGCAGCTTACCGGCGCCCCGCGTACAGGAACATGGCGACATTGACGACGGAGAGATGCACAGGCTGGTAGCAGCCATTGGTAACCAGGGATGTAGTCCCATCGTGCGGATACCTGCGCCGGAGAATTTCATCGTCAAGAGGGCTTTGGATACAGGAGGTGAGCCAAACGCATTACTCGAGGAGCGAAGCTCAATACTGTACCCGCCCATCGTTTAGCCCATGGCCTTTTATGCCCCATGATGTCGACCGCGGTAAGCCCCTATCACCTACAGAGCATCGCGAGGCGGCACTGACAACGTCTTCAGGCAGAGGCACGCAAGTTCGTGTCCTACTGCCGATTCCCCTCCGCTCGAGCTACTCGCCCCACGGGGGACTCCATCGCCGCTTCTCCCTACTCGGCT
The DNA here is from genome assembly GCA_001600855.1 of Saitozyma sp. JCM 24511. Lineage (NCBI taxonomy): Eukaryota > Fungi > Basidiomycota > Tremellomycetes > Tremellales > Trimorphomycetaceae > Saitozyma > Saitozyma sp. JCM 24511. The sequence continues at coordinate 407,173 of BCLC01000021.1, read as the reverse complement.
CTGAATGGTGTCCGGGGTGCGGGGTCACCCTTCGCGCCGGCCCTTTTCAAGCAGAGCATGGGAGACTATCTTGCGAATGCCAACAAGCAGATCTTCCTCGCGGTGCAGATTGAGACCGAGGAGGGTCTTGAGAACTGCGAGGAGATCGCAAAGGTGGATGGCATTGGTGAGTGGGTTTCTCCGGCTTGCAGGATCCCGGTGTGCAAGATTTGGGGACGGTACAGTACAATGTACTCACTCCGCCTCTTCCGTGTTACGCAGATATGCTCTTTGTCGGTCCCAACGACCTGTGCAGCTCCATGGGTCTCCCGCCCCTGAACCACCCCAACGAGCCGCTGGTGCAAGCCGCCATCGCCCGCGTGCTCAAGGCAGCACACGACGCCGGAAAGTACGCGGGCATATTCTGCGTGACGCCCGAGCAGGTGCTGCAGCGCGCCGAGCAGGGATTCGATTTTATGAACCTCGGCGCAGACACGGTCGCGGTTGGAGCGTGGAATGGTGAGGCATTGAACGCAATCGAGAAGATCAGGTAGAAGCCACACTGGCACCACTACATGCATGGCCTGTGTACAGATGAGTGGCCTCATTGGTGGAGTCTGGGTGTTCCAACTGAGGGAGGACGTGCCCGGGCGGGTCAAGAACGAACATCCGAGCCACTCCTTTCAGACGGCAGGAGTTGAAGTGGGTGGACGTCACCATCATGGCCAATCGCCCACATGAACCGCAAGCCTACATTGATATACTTGACAGGTGGTGGAAGGCATGCATGAGACTCGTGGGCGCCCGTTACCCTCCGCTACCTAGCTCTGCGAGACCTCGGGAATCTATCATCTATACGGCACCTGCGAGACCTCGGGAATATATCACCTATCGGATGTATGAAGACCGCGCCCCGGTCAAGCTTTGCACTCGGCTGCTACGACCTCGTCGAGATGCGCCTCGAGGTCGTAGCCGTTGATCTCGTCAATCGTCAGCCGGACGTGGCCCTTGACCGGCTTGACCGCGCCTTGGGTCTTGGACCCGGGCTAGGGGCGTGGTAAGTACCCGTACTCGTCCGGGCGAGATAAGAGGACGCGTGTACTCACCAAGGAGCTGAAGCCGATCCGTTCCCGGATGTCCTCGGTTGCCAGGGAGCTGCAATACTGCACCCGTTCCGCCCGGGGCTTCCTGATCTTCTCGTACATCTTGAGACCCTCCTCGATGTTCTGCGTGTAATTGTACTTTGAGCTGAAGATGACTCCGAGAGCCGCGGCATCCTCGATACCTTGACAAGCGCCCCTGAAAGCAATGCGATCAGGCTGGAGGTCTGGGGACATCTTCTGGAAGTGCCGGGGCATTCAACGACTCACTGGCTCTGGTGAGGCATCATGGCGTGGCAGGCATCTCCAAGGAGGGCAACGTTCTTGTTCGCCCACCTCTCCAAGGGAGTGTGCCTGTCGAGGCGCCATGGCTTGCGGTCGACCGAGTGTCTGAGGGCGAGAACACAGTCCGGGTCCAGCTGTCCAAAGGGCGCAACGAGATCCTCGAGCGGGATATCCTCGACGGTGAACCCCTCCTGCTTCGTCTTTGCAAGTTCCGCAGGGAAGACGACGTAGAAGGAGACGATGTCGCCGCCGTTGCAGGGGCTCATGACGATTTTCCTGGGATCATAAGCTATTGAGCGCGATTGCGACCAATTCTCCGCCCTACGACCGGGCTCACAAGTACTTGTTGACATCGTCGGTCTCCATGCCCCCCCAATACTGAATAGCAGGCCTTCAGGAATTTCAGCGGCTAGATCACGAGTCGCGTATCCTGAAGGAGACCCACTCGGTGAACTTGTCCAAACCCAGCTCCTTGCACTTGTCGGTGTAGACGTTGCATCGGTAACACGACGATGAGGCGCTCGTGATCGTGGGGTCAAGGTTCATGATCTTTCGCACTGAAGACTTTGCAGCTCGTCAGTCTTGCTATGTACACATCGATCAACCGCTGGGGGATGACTTACCACCACGCCGTCTGCACCGAGGACCATGTCGAACGTGGCGCTGGTGCCGTTGGTGAACGTTACGGTGGTAGAGTCGAAATCGATTGCCTGGGCTCCAGACAGGCACACCAGCTTCGCGGGCGGACCTTCGCCTTCCTCCGACAGCGCACAGTCCAGAAGCATCTTGTGCATGTCCTGTCGGTGGCTTAATTGGCATGTCAGTATGGTGGGCCCGCCGTTCCTCCCCCCTTCCCGTGGAGCCACTTTGGACCCACAACATGTAGTAGGGGTATCCCCACTTCGCCTCATATTGAGACAAGTCATACTCCATGTCCACCTCTCCGGACTTGTAGTCCCTCAGGGTGAGCACTTGGAGATCGATGGGCCGGCCGGATGGGACGTCCACGCCCCATCAGTGCAGCCATTGGCCACCATCTGAGAGGCTCAGTGAGTAGTCCATACGGCCAGTCCATACGGCCAGTCCATACGGCCGAGAGATGTCAATAGCGTGGACCCACTCTTGGCGCAGGAGATGGAGTTCCCAACCTCAGCAGCGAGGTCGCGTCGCTCATAGATAGTGCAAGTGTGACCGGATCGGCGGAGGGCGATGGCAGCCGAGATACCGCTGAGGCCGGCGCCAATAACGGCGACGTTGAGAGGGGTGAAAGTTGCGACGGGCATGAGGGGTCGGCGCTTGCAGCACAGAGGTGCTTGAGGTTGTGTATGTAGTGGACCAAAGACTGGTTGTCCCGAGATCACTCACTTAACACTGGAAATACCGTGCCACTTTACAATTGAAATATAGTGAGCTCGAGGTGGCGACGCCGCACCGATCGGAGGCGACGGGCCGAGAGCATAACCCGCCGGCGGAACTCGTCCGTCCAATCGGCCGGATCCGTGTTGTCCCCCTCGATTTCGAGGCGGATGCGTGCATAGGCTAATTGTACAGAGCGACACCCTCTCCCTCTCAAGCGTGGGCATCGCGAGCGCTCAGGATCGAGCCCAGAGCAGTGACATGTTATTGCCATTCCCATCGGCCGAGCCCGGCGCTCACCAACGGCGGCCAAGCGAGTCTGTCCCGCTTCACCGCGCTGACGATGTGCAACTTCCTCTCCGACCTATCCGAGGTCGACCCGTTCGCGGAGATTCCGGGTGTCATCCGGCAGGCAGCGCTGGACGCGATCAGCGTGGTGGCCTATGTGCCGAAGACGACGAGTGAGCCGGCACTGATGAGCTACGCATGAGGCGCACGAGGAGCAACAAATGGGTCCAGGGTATACTGTATCTGCGAGCTGTTCGAGCACGGCGGCACTACTCCGATCTCAATGTGACAGCTTGGACACTCATACACGTATCTCGACTGAGGATTTCTCCTGTGTATACCCGCTTTGGACATACTGCGACTCGGTGGTAAAAACCACACATGCAGTATACGTGTACTGTAATGAATGCTCGTCAAGCAACCCTCTCTACCAGTCTAGTCCCCTTCTTCTCGTCGTCCGCACCACCTGTCTGCCCTTCGGGTGAGCCCCCCGCCTGCTCCCCATCTTTCACTTCGCCGGGACCGTTCAGCGCATGCCGAATGCGCGCCGGGTCGAGGGACGCTTTGACAACGTGTGGCTCGAGGAACAACCAGTCGATCTCCTCCAGCGACAGGCGCGTCGTCTCGGGATAACAGAAGTACACGAGGGGCACAAAGACAAAGTTGGTCCTACGAGTGTCAGCACCTGTACGGCGAAATTTTGTTGAAACATCGACTTGACTCACGCCATGAAGATGAGGTACGCCTTCCACTGGAGGTTGTTGATGATGGTCGGGGTGATCATGACGACGAAAAAGTTCCTGCCAGGGCATCAGTGAAGTCTCCGCGAGGCAGCCAGAGAGCTCGAGCACTCACCAGAGCCAGTTCGCCGAGATGCCAACGGCGGTGCCCTTGGCTCTGACGTGCAAGGGTAGAATCTCTGGGACGTAGGCCCAGGCGATGCAGTTCCCCGTCGCGCCAAAGATGAGCATGTACTGTGATGCGGTCAGAATGGATCGGCAGCCCCATCTCTATCCGCGACGGAGACGTGGTGTGCCTTCATTCGCACTCGCGCTTACCAGGAAGAAGAACGCGACGCTGGCGCTACTCGTCGCGTGGGCCAGAGTGCCTCCACGATCGGCAAAGCTCAGCAGGATGGCGATCATCATCATCGAGACGGCGCAGCCGAAAGAGCCCCACATCATCGGCCGGCGTCGTCCCATCTGATCGAGGAAGAACGCGGGCAGTAACGAGCCGATGAGGAACATGGCGTTGATGGCGCCACCGAGGATGAGCGCGAGGTTGCGGTCGAGGCCGACATTGACCTGCAGCACCGTGGTCACGTAGTATCTGTCGCGATCAGCGCGGTCACTCGCCCACTCGCTTCGCGGATAGTAACGACAAGTGGCCAAGAGAATTGCAGTGACAAACTCACACAACCAGGTTGATGCCCGAGACCTGCTGCATGAACATCGCTCCGTACGCCAGGAGGACGCGGCGCCCGGTCTGCACGTCGTCTCGCTTGAGGAGCTGACTCCATTTGTACTCGCCGTGCTCCTACTCCAATTGAAGCGCTTCGAGGATCTCGCCCTGCTCTTTCTGAATCCGGATGTCGTCCGGCTCGCGATCGTAGACGTCGCAGAGGACCTGCAGTGCCTCCTCGCTCCGACCATGGGCATACAGGTAGCGTGGGGACTCGGGCAGGCCGAAAACGAGCACGACAACGACCTGCCACATTCAACTCGGGCGCCACGGAGCAGCGAAAAGCTGGTCGCTCGTCACTCACCACCGCGAAGATCATCTGCCAGGCGATAGGCAGCCTCCAAGCGATGCTTCCTGACTTGAAGGACATGCCGTAGTCCAGCCAATATGCAATTTCGATACCTACGCCCACGAACAGCGGCTCGCTGGACACCAGTCGTCCGCGCTTGTCCGCCTCGCACAGCTCGGACTGGTATGCCGGGACGGTGGAGGTTTCGATGCCGGTGCCGATGCCGGTGACGAACCGGGCGATCATCACGTGAGGGACTGAGGAGGCAGTGGTTTGTAGTATCGCTCCGATCTGGGACCGGTTCATGAGCTCTCGCGTCGACTGTGACAGATCTCCCGGTGACCCCTTGGGTGACCCCTTGCGCCGCCACACTCACGATGATGAACACCATGGCGAGCCACATGCTCTTCCTCCTCCCCAGCTTCTCGCACACGAAGAACGCGAGGATGCACCCGGAAAAGCAGCCGAGATTGTAGATCGAGACGATGATGCCCTCCAGCCCAGAGTCGGGGTTACCAAAGGTGTCGAGGAAGTCGGTGTTGCCCACGATCCCGGAGAAGACGCCCTGGTCGTACCCGAACAGCACGAACGCGAGCTGACACGAGAAGGTAATGGCGACACGCAGCGGGAGACCCCGACCGAAGAAGTTGAACTGGGACTTCATGGCGAGGGGGTGGAAGGCGCGGGGCAGAGCTAAGTGTACGAGTACAGTATCAACACCTCAGTGGCGAGGTGTCCGTTGCGACCGCAGCGTTAATTTCGCGCGCCGTATTTATGACTTGTCAATGTGCACTTGCTCTCCGGTTGTTCCCCGGCAGTCGAGCGGTTGTGCAGATCGTCTCCCAACGCTCCAAGGGGCTCCGGCGCCATGATACGGAATACCGTGAATGGCGAAGGCGAACCCTGGAAAAGTTTCAAAACCATCGGGCGCTGCACGGCGGGGCGGGCAAGACGCCGCGGCGCCGCGGGCCCCTGTGACCCGTGGGCTTTCGACCCGGCGCACCGGAATCGTTGAGGGATATCGGTCCGGGGTGGGCCTAGCGCGAAAAGAGTTGGATGGGCCCATGAGGTCATCTCTCATTCTGCCTTTGTCTTTTCAGGGATGAAACACTACCGGGATACATCCTGACAACCGGGAGACGCAACTGCACGCGTGATCCCGGTTGTCAGCAGCGTCTGCCATGTCATTACTGTAATGAGTCGAGGGCGGCAATCACCGGAAACGATGATTTTGACTCTGATTTAGAACATAGCATCTCCGTTCGAGTTTGTGTGCACCGGCAAGCTGACCTTTCGCGGCTGTTGCCCCCCACACCGTATCAAGCGTCTCGTCTCGCTTCGTATCGGTCGATCGGTAATCTTTCGGTTGTTGTGGAATCGAGGCGCTGCACGAGACCGCTCGAAGCGCAGCCTTGTCCCGCAAATACGGCTATCAACAACCGCGACGAGACGGAGCCTGTCATCCGGGACGACTGCACAAATGTCCTGTTCAAACACTTGCGGCGTGGCGTTCGGCACAGCCAAGAGCGGAGAGAGCGTCGATTGACCGTACGGCAAAATGGGAATCCCCTCTTTGTTGGCAGCTTCTTCTTGTGTCCCGGAAGTTTGCAAGGCCGACTGTCGGTCTCACCATTGGCTGCTCAAAATGAGGATGCAGTAAACCGCCTTGGGTATCGCCATACGGGGTGGCGCACACTCATCATGCTGTCCGCTACTCTAAGCGGCTTCCATTCTTAGAACAACGCCCAGCCTGTATGACCATCGACCTCATTGTTCCGTCTGGTCTCCTCTCCCCTCCCCTCTCCGCTCGCAGGCGCCTAGGCCATCTGCCCCGCGCCGTCCGAGATCCACAGATCAAACGGGTCGAGCTCGGTTGATCCCCCGTACGCAGCGGGCTCCATCAGGAACCACAGCTCGTCGTTCACCACGGGTTGCTGATACGATCCCACGACGAGTCCATCTCCGGTCGGCGAGGCGGCGCCGTCCCCAGCGTTGAGGTTTGAGTCGGTCTGCAGGAGATTCAAGGGACTCAGAGTCGGTGCTGGGGCGGGCGACGGCGGGAACGCGAGTACTGTGGGCTGCATAGGCTGGGAGGCGGACAGTCCTGCGCCTGTGAGAAGCTGCGATGTCGGATCGAAGTGATGCGGCAACATCGAAGGCGCCACGTCGGCGGGGAGGTGGCCGTGCGGGCTAGATGGCCTGGATGGTGGGGCGGTGATCGCCCCGGTGCCTATACCCAAATCGACCAAGGCGTCCGCAGCCGTCATAGTCAGGCGGCCGGTTCTCCGATACCGCTCTTGCTTCTGCCACCGGAAGTCCCGGAACTCGTATTCGGCGACATCCTGCCCCACGAAAGGATACTCCCTGTATGACCATCAGACATTCTTTCCGCAACTACACGACTATAGACACAGAACGAGTCCACTCACATGCGGAAAGCCTCCCAGTCTTCCTCGACCAGCAGGTCGGCAAATCCGCACCTGATCATCCGGTAACAGGCCTCAACATGCTGTGGTGCGTCAGTGGGATCGTCGTCCGATTTAATGCAGAACAAGCCGTACCAGACCGGCCATGGCAGCTGTCACAGCGGAGAGCTGCCTGATAAGGCCCAGAAGGCTCCGGATTGCGGTGGTGATTGAAGCAGCTTTGGTGTCAAACGGAATGCCACGCTGGACCAGACGGATGGGTTCAAAGAGCAGGACTACGACGTGAGATCAGGACCGTCTCATCCTTGACATGTAACGTGCCGTCCCGCTCGCACGTACTTTCCAAAGCGACGTACGCCTGTACACCGATGGTAGGGTCAAAGTTGATGCGGTGCTTCATTCCGTCGGCGATGATCCTTGCGACAGGCAGGGCTCGTGCGATCCGGTCGTTTCGGTATTCCGGGATGAGGTACTCGAGCTCTGGATCCCGAGTCGCCACCAGTAGCTTGGCGCGGAGCAGGATGATGTAGCAGTTGTACTGTAGAGTGTGCAGTAAGACGAACGCGACGATTTGGTTGGAGAGCGCGTAGTATTGGCTGTCAGAGTATGCCAGACTGGGAGACAGAGATGCGACGAGCGCATCCATGTCGCCTTGGAGACGCTGAATCGATGTCTGTAGCTCTGCAGACGTCGCTCGGGTGCGCCCGACGCGCGAGGCGAAGTGGAGGATCCGACGCCGCATGGCGTATGTGCGTATGAGCTGAGCCGAGAGGCTCAACTCGGCACTGCCCGGACCTGGCGCGGGATCACCTGCCGAAGTATTGAGGACCGGCATGCGTACGGGTGTGTCCCGGATGAAGGCCCCTTCGTCGCAGGGAAGCATGATCTCGAAGACGTCCTCGGTCAGGACGTGGTGACCGAATTTACCTCCGTCCGCGACGGTGTCGAGCACGAATACCGACCAAGCGAGGCGACGCATGGCTTCAGGCTGAAAGAGGGGAGGCGGGGAGGCTGGAGACGTTGTGGGGTACGAGTCGTCAAAGGTGTGCAGGCGCAGCATCTGCATCATGCTGTATACCGTCAGTCTTCTGTGGATGGTGCCTCGACTCACCGCACTGCATTGCCGACCAATATCCAGGCTGAGGTGTGATTACCTCGCGCAGACTCGTATTGGCTAGCGAGCACCACGGCCTATACGCAGTTTCAGCATGAACGAGGTCAGTGAAACCAGAGCCGACCATACCATGAGATGCACGGCTCCGAACCCTTGGTGAACTCGCAGTAGCAGACCAGACAACGCCGCGTCCATCCAGCCATCCGCATTGACCAGGGCCTCTGCTGAGGGCTTGCTGGTCCCAAAGCTGGATTGTCAGCACCGGGGATGAATGCAGACTCACCGAACGGCACTGGCCCCGATCACGAGGCTGAGTTCTTTGGGCGCTCGGTCTCGGTCAAGCAGGGCACTGAAGTGAGACGGGTGTACAAAGGTGTAGAAGCCGTAGTCTGCAGGCGGTCAGGTGGGCCGTCACGTTGTGACTCACAGTGTACGGTGGCGAAGTACTGCCTGGATAGTTCTTGGAGTACCGCGCGATTGATCAGCTCAGAGGCTGCTCGCTGGGGAGAAGGCATGTGATGTGTTGATCTCTCCAATGCTGGTGTTGGCGCGTTATCTGGACCTCTAGATGTCCACTCGCATGGAAGTTCCAGCTTTCTGCACCGTTCACACTTCCCACCTGGGCCTGTGCCGCTGCACTTCGCCTGCGCGTTTGTCAGAAGTATGTTCGGTGCGTGGATCGTAGGCCCACCTTGCGAGTGCGACATCTATCACATGCCAGAGGTATGCGTTGCCGCGCCAGCACGCGTCCAGACGCACCATCCCCGTCCCACTGACACTGACCTCCCCGGCGCGAGCATTGAAGACACCTCGGCCTGGTCTCATCGCACTTCACCTAAGTGATCGCCTGAGCTCCAAAGACCACCACGCGAAGCACCAACCTTCCTGACGCGGCACGTGAGACAACCACTCCGAGTCCTGCGTTCTTTGGATCGGGTCGTGTCGCCTGGGACGCCTGTGTCTTCATGTAGGCCTCCCTGCCGGGGTTGTTCACTATCTCCTTCCTTGGCCGTCATCTGGGAAGTGTGTCAATGCCAAAACAGAAAGCTCAGGACAAGAGATGCGGGACGAGATCCGCGCAATGCGTCCGGCGACGAGCCCCAGTGCTGCATGTTATTCGGTGGCCTACTTTAACCGGCCGTGGCGTGGCGGGGATGAATCTGACAGCGGATGCATGCAGTGCCGTTGCCCGCAGTATCATCATATGGCTTGGTAGACTTCATGCCCTCGAACATCACCGAGGATACCATCACGGGGGAGGTACCATATATTCCTATTCGTCACCTTCGCCAAAAGACTATGTAAGTGTACAGTATCTGCCGATCGCCAACCCCCCCACATCTGCCCATGGGTATCACGCCTTCTCGACTTGTTCGATGCGCTCGTCCTTGCCCACTCCCGCTCCGACCGTCTCAAGCACTGCGACCTGAGCAGCCGCACCTGTCGCCACGAACGAGGAGAACTTTCTCGCCGGGATGCGCTCCTCGAAGCATGCGTCGAGTTCCTCGAGCGCCCTGTTCTTGGTCTCGGGCACGCAGAAGTAGCTGTAGTGCGAGACTCAGCGCAGTGACCACGGTCCCCAAGATGGATGACTGGTGTATTCAACGTGGACATACGCGAAAGCTCCTGCCGCAAAGGCAAACGAACCGTAGATCCACCCGATGTTTGATTGGAGGTTCGCATACGGCGAGTTGAGGAGGTAAGGCAGCGTGAATGATACTGCGACATCAGCGGGATCGCGAGACCCGCCACACCAGCTCTTACCCACCGATGAACGCCGCCAGGACATTGACGGATGATGAAAACGCCATGGTCTTCTCTCGGAGCCGACTGACATGTCATTAGCCCCGTTCCACGCTCTCGGTACTTACGCTGTGCCGATCTCTGCCGCGAGGAGATAGGGGGTGGCCCCCCATGTGGCAGCGTACAACGCGCTGAAGAGGATGACACAGGCGACAAAAAAGTGCGAGACGTTTGTGCTGGGGTTCTTCAACAGTCCCAGACCAGCAATCAGGAAGAGGAAGATGCCTTGGACGACCCCACCGAATATAAGCTGCTGGTCAGTCTCTATATTCTGTGATCTATGTGCCTCTACTCACTATCGGACGCCGCCCGACTCTGTCCATGGCGATCATTGCGATGCCACATGTCAACAGACCGATTGCCGAGTTAATGAGCGAGTACGTGAAAGCCATCGAGCCCAGTCCGACCGTGGTGTAAAACCTCGGTCCGTACTGGCTAGTGAACGCCTGGCCGGTGAACTGAGCAAACGCGAATACGACCGATGCTATCATGGTCCTCCGGGCGTTGGTGCCTCGGAAAAGATCCAACCATGGGCCCTTGTCGACCTGGTGCTGTAGAGCCTCATCGATCGCGGCGACCTCTGCATCACACGCGCCGTTGTCTCCGTCCTCCTTGGGACGGACCTTGATCAGGACCTGGACGGCCTCCTCGGAACGGCCTTTCGAGATCAACCACCGTGGTGAGATGGGGACGAATGGCAGACCAATGGCGATGAGCAATGGGAACAACCCCTGGAGACACGTAGCAACTAGCCAGCCCTCGTCTGTCTTGTCGGTAGAGAATCGCTTGTTGACTCCCGACGAGATGAAGCCTCCGACGGCGATGAAAAACTGGATGGAAGAGACCACAGCGCCTCGGGCTCCGGCGGGCACGATTTCGGACTGGTACGTCGGCACCGCGTTTTCGGTGATCCCCACGGCCTGTGATCTGCTCAGCACTGTCCGAAGTCGGGGTTCCATTGCAAGCCAGTAAGACCTACGAAATACAGCACGATGCGGCCGACAGTGTACTGGGCGTAATGCTTCGAGGTGGCTTCGATGACCACACCAACAAAGCAGCAGAAACACATGAAGAACATGGCTTTGCGGTGGTTGAACCTCTCGATAATTGGTCCAGCGGACGAGGTCCCGATGACTGATGGTGAGTCACGGTGGCTGACGGTGGCCCTGCCTCTGTCGCGGGACTTACTCTTGCCAGCGAACGCGATGCTTTGCATGAGGCTCACTCTCGAAGCAGACAGGGTGCAGACTCCCTTGGCGTTGCACTCGCCGAAGCGGTCGACGAAGCCTGGGATCGCCTGCACGCCGCCGAACATCCCGGTGTCTAATATGGTTAGATCTAAGAGCATTTTATCGCGGCGGAGCGGGAGACCAAACACCTACCATAGCCGAAGATGACACTGCCAAGGGAAAGAAAAAGGCAGATGCAGACGAGCTTGGTGGTGACTTTGGCAAAGTTGCCCTTGTCAGCCCATGAAACGAGCGGCATGTTGGCTGGAAATGGTCTGGAGAGGGTAAGCCGTACTAGGTGGACTTGTGGGACCCAACGAGACGCACCCATTTTATACACCACTACAGAGCCCGTTGTGAAGGCGTCACATGCCACCGATTGCGCCAGGCGGATCGAGGCACGGATCGAGATCCGACCTCCCGACTGAAAACCCCGCGGCCCAAAGTACGACTGAGAGTCGCAATCGGTCGCATGAATGGCGCAAGCGGATCTCGATCCGGCTCCTCGATCCGACACCTCCGAATGCTGCCTAGCCTCGTTACGGCGACCGAACGCACACACACTCGTACGGTACAATAGTAAGCCGTTCTCAGTGCCGATGTCCCCCGCGCTTCCCATTGCACCTCACGATGACCATTCACAAGCGACCGAACTTCTTGCTCATCCTCGCGGACGATCTAGGTGCGTCTCTTCTCTTCGAGCAAGACAGGACACTGACTTTGGGAGGATACTCCGATATCGGATGCTATGGCTCCGAGATCCGCACGCCCAACATCGACGTCCTTGCGAGGGATGGGGCTCGTATGACCGACTGTGAGTTGGGAGGATCACGACGGGGACCGCGACCGCTCTCGACAGACGACATAATGCGATTGAGCGTCTCGTTGACTCGTCCCCGCGCTAGTTCACGCCACGGCCGCCTGCTCCCCCACCCGAGCTATCTTGCTCACCGGCACAGACAACCATATCGCCGGTGTAGGGTGCATGAGCGAGATGAAGGCGTCTGGAGGGCAGCGGTGGAACGTGAAGGGTCACGAGGGTTATCTCAACCACGATGTGAGTGCGATGACCACACCGCGTCTTGGACCTGATGTTGACTCGCCTAGGTCGTCGCCCTGCCCGAGCTGTTGCAGGAGGCTGGATACCACACTCTCATCAGCGGGAAGTGGTACGTCTGTTCAGGCAATTGATCTGGCATGCACACACGCTGAAGCATATTCATAGGCATCTGGGTCTCAAGCCCGAGAACAACCCCGCGTCGCGAGGATTTGACAGGAGCTTTGCATTGTTACCGGTACGTGGCATGCTCCGTCCAGCAGGAGCCGATCTGACACGCCCATGCAGGGATGTTCCAATCAGTGCGTACAATCTCGAAGGGAGAGCTTGAGAGTTGCTGAAGAAGATAGCTACGGCTACGAGCCTCAATTCGGACCAGACTACCTCTCGTTCTTAGAGCGGATTCCTCCACTCTATTCCCGAGACGGCAAGAAAGCCGACATCCAGCCCAACACCTCTCACGCAGTAGACGGCTTCTACTCTTCCGACACGTACGCCGATAACCTGCTGGAATACCTGCAAGACTGGAAACAGGAAGCCAGAGACAAAGCCAGCTCTGGCACAAGTGACAGGCCATTCTTCGCCTATCTCCCTTTCTCAGCACCCCACTGGCCGCTCCAATGCAGCAAGGAGGACCGAGACGCGTATGCGGGCGTGTACGACGACGGGCCGGATGCCCTCCGGTTGCGGCGCCTCGAACGGCTCAAGGCGCTGGGAATCTATGACGACGCAGTGGTGCCGGCCGAGGTGATCGCGGCCGAGGCGACAGAATGGGATGAAATGTCGTCGGAGGAGAAAAAGTTGTCCGCTCGGTCGATGGAGACATATGCGGGAATGGTCACGAGGTACATGGCGCGACGACGGTGCGAGAGAGGCTCGCTGACGAGATCAGCATGGATCGTGCCATCGGAAGGGTCACATCTTACCTCCGCGAGATCGGAGAGCTCGATAGTGTGTTCCCCAAAGCCAGGTCTCCACTGATCCCTTCAGACACCATGATCGTCTTCATGAGCGACAACGGAGCAGAAGGGGCGGCATATGAGGGTGGGTACCCACTGTAGCACCGAAATCGCAGCGATCCTAACACTTCTCAGCAATGCCGGTCTTTGGCAAAGAACTGCTGCGAATCATCAACCTTTACTATGACAACTCTCTCTACAACGTCGGCAACCACGACTCGTGAGCCTCTGAGTGTTTCGCAAGGTCCGTACGGAGCACAGGGTAACCATGTCAGGTTTGTGTGGTACGGGCCTCGATGGGCACAAGCCGCCACCGCTCCGCACAGATTGTACAAGATGTTCTCCACTGGTGAGTGATGCGTCTAGCGGTGGTGCCCGGTCCCTTACACCCTGCAGAGGGCGGACTTCGGGTACCATTCGTGATCCGTTATCCAGGATTCAACCCGACATTCCAGAATGGAACGCTGCTTCGAGCGTTCAGCACGGTGGCCGACCTTTGCCCGACAATCCTGGACTTGGCCGGTGTGAGCCACCCCGTCCCCGACGGTCAGGCGACGGGATCGTGGCGTGATCGCGTCGTCGCTGGCATGCGGGGCAAGAGTTGGGTGAGGTATTTCGGTGGCGGACAGCCGGATGGCATATCGGCGATTCACAGTGACGACGATCCCGCTTTCGGGTGGGAGCTGTTCGGTCGGGCCGGTCAGTAGTTTGCGCCATCACCTTTGCTTCTCCTTTGTCTCCCCTTTCACATCTCCTCGTTCTCGTTGTGATCTCAGCGGGGCTGATTCTTGCTTGTTAGCCCTGCGCCGTGGAAAGTGGAAGATCCTCCACGTTGCTCCCGCTGCCGGCGGCCGTCCGGATGGGAAGTGGCAACTGTACGACATGTCAGTAGACCCGGGGGAGGTCAACGACTTGTCGGAAGAGCACCCGGACGTGCTCGACGACCTCCTTCGTCAATGGGAGCTGTACGTGGAGCAGACGGGCACGGTATGGGGCGAGGACAAGCTGCCGATCGGCGCCAAGGGAACGGGCTGGAATGCAACGGACGAGAACATCATTGGCGGAGAGTGAGTCAGATTTCTGGCACTTGACGGATTAGTTGCTAGACGAGTCACTGAGGAGCAACAGTGCTCTTGAGCAGACTCGGGCATGGATGAGGTTGGGGAAGAAGAGCACCCCCCTGGCTGCTGCTCCTGGCATCGCTCTGAGAATGTGAAGTACGCTCCGCATGCATGTGCAAGTACCCTCACGATCTCCCTTCCTCGACCTTGCGCTTCTTCGTTGTCGGCTCTCCCGGACCAAAGAAGCTGGCTAGCGTGGATTGACCCTTCTCGTGCCGCTCCACTTTGACCTTCTCGTTGGACAAGACCGGCGGGAGACCTTGGACACGGCGCTTGGCGTCTTCCAGAAGGAAGAGTTCCCGCTCTCGCTGGCCTTTGACTGTTGGGATCGCCCATTGCTTCTGATTGACGTTCTTGTGCGTCAGCTACGGGTGAGTCAGCAGGCGTTTCTATCTTCCGGTCGACGAGCGCCAGCGGGCCCCTCACCTTGTATTTGCTGCCGGTGAGGTGAGTCTACTCGCCCGAGACCGTCAGTCCAGGCTAGTATACCTCCACGACGGATCATAAACCCGAACCGAACCCACTTCATACGTGTTCGCGTCGACCTTCTTCACAATCTGATGGGCGACGATATACCAGTGGTACTCTGTACCCACGGGTGCTCCGGACCCCGCCGGTGCCCGACGATTGCGAACCTTGTTCGCCGTGTAGTCGATCTCCCAAAGATCTGGCTCCTTTTTGGTTTCCTGGCAATCCAAGCTGTCTCAGCGATATAGGACCACATGGGGACAAAACGCTGAAAGAGGCTCAGCCGCCCACCTTCCAGACACCGGGCTGGTAGTTCCATGTGTGTGAGCCGCCCACCGCCATGCCGGTGTACATCTGCCCCTGAAAGCTCTTCATGGCATTGAATCCCCCGCTGTATCCGGGTTTGGTCCGACCGACACCCTCCTGTCCCTCCGTAGGGATCTCCTCCTCATCGACCAGAGCCGGATCAAATGCCTCGCCGTCGTACGTCCCAGTCTCGCTGGGAGGTCCCTCGGCGGTTGCTTCGCCCAAGCCGATGTCGGGGCCGGGCGATTGGGGCTTGGCACCAGACTCGGCGGCGTTCAGGGCTGTTCCGCTTCGGTCCGGCGTCTCTGGCCCGGAACTCGCCTCGGTGTGTTTACCAGCGTCTGTGCTGCTTTTCGTGGATTTTCTGGCTCTCCGTTTGGCCGGCATGCTTGCGGATGGACCGAACGAGATGGCAAAGCAGCAGAAGGCTGCACATACATGACAGCGATACGATGGCGGAAGCCCATTCCGTCATATCCGAGGTGTAGGCCGAGTCACGTGAAAACGGGATCAAATTCTACCACAGATAGAGTTTCAGGCACCCGCCCATGACGTGCCTGATCCGGGTGAAACCACAAACCACGTACCGGGCGCACACCTCCAATCCAACGTTCGTCCTCTTTCTCATCCTCATCCTTACATCTTCCTCTTCCCACAGCGAACAAGAGCTCACACTCCCCCCACAGCACCTCGCACAGGTGGCGACATGTCCGCCGACAAGTCATCCTCGTCCTCGTCGATGACGGGCGCCGATCCCGTCAAGCCCAAATCACCTCGAAACCTCGTCATCCTGTGCGACGGCACCGGCGACCAGTTCTCGGCGCACAACAGCAATGTCGTCAAGGCCCTGTCGGTGCTCCAGGCGGACGAGCAGCAGCTGGTCTACTACACCAGTGGTGTCGGTGAGTCCGACTGTTGCCTCGGGATGCGTAGCAACGACTGATCCTGTCCCCGTAGGAACGGTGTTTGCCAGTGGGACCAGCCTGTGGGGGAAGGTCGGACACAAGATCTCGGTCCTTTCGGACGAGGCCTTGGCGTGGTGAGTCATCCTGACCAAGTTAGGAGAGAGAAGGCCTAATGCCGTGCAGGAGCTTCGGTGACTTCGTCTGCGACGCGTACAAGTTCCTGATGGACTACCACCAGACCGGCGACAGAGTGTACATCTTCGGCTTCTCGAGAGGAGCGTACACCGCGAGAGCCTTAGCGGGGATGGTGCAGAAGGTGAGAGAGAGCGCGCGTCACGGCCGACTACATTCCGCGTGAGCTTACTACAAACCTCCAGGTTGGACTCCTCCCGCCGGGCAATCACAGTCAGGTCAAGCTGTCAGTGCGATCTCGGTCTCGCACACTGTGCAGTGCCGGCACTCACATTCGGTAGCGCCTACGAGATCTACAAGACGCCAAACAAGGACGACCGGGAGATGGCCATCAAAGACAAGACCGTGCCCCTTTCCACCCAGTATCGTCGGATCTTCGGCATCTCCCGGCCCGTCGTTCTACACTTCGTCGGGGTGTGGGTGAGTGTGACGCTTTTTCTCACGACCGAACACGCTTTCTCTCACGACCGAGCACGCAACTGACCTTGGGCTCAGGACACCGTATCCAGTCTTGGTGAGCTGCCCCACCAGCATGATGCAAAGATGACACTGACCTGGTGACAGGCGGCGTGAACCTCCCTCGTGCGTTCTCTTCCTTCCGTTGTGCATGCCACATACTCACCTTCTAGGCCTTCCCTTCGCGAGCGGCGTCCAGGCAGTCACGTTCTTCCGCCAGGCGCTCGCCCTGGACGAGAGGCGGGCCCGGTTCAAGCCCGAGTACCGGCGCCTCGACAAGGGTGAACACCCGGTGGACATCTCCAAGCTGGGCGCGAAACCAAAGGACGGGGACGACGGTACACCTCGCCAGAACGTTGAATGCTGGTTCATGGGCTGTCACTCGGACGTGGGAGGAGGGGAGGATCAGAACTTCACTGCTTCTTTGTCAAACATCCCATTCAGGTCAGTCTTGTCTCATGAGAGGTGGATTGGCTCAGGATGGGCGGATCGGGTCAAGCTGACGATGTCAGGTGGATGATACGCGAAGCGGCCAAGTGCGGGATCCGCCTCGACGCGTCACAGATCGTGTGTCAGCCGGCCTTTTCCAATGTTCAAACCGTCAAGGACAGCGGTATCATCCCAGAACAACTTCGCAAGCTCCTCGACGAGATGTCGCTCTCGCCCGTGATCGATTACGAGAAGGAGAAAGCTGTGCGAAACCTGATTGACGAGCACCTCCGTCCGCCCGCACTGCTCAACCTCGTCACGATGGCGGCGGCGTACGATACCGCGCTCGAGGGCGATGTCGGAGCTGGCGCACCGATCTCGCCCGATCTCGAGCATCCTATCGAAAAATCGCTCACGCCCAGCTGGTACATCCTCGAGCTTCTACCCCTGGAGACGAGGACCTATACCGACACCGAGGAAACACCCCGCGATCGCGTACAGTGAGTCGGTGTCCCGGCATCTCGATCCGACGAGCGCTGCCCTTGGGCTGAAGACTGACTTGCACGTTCTTCAGGATGAACCTCTTCAAGGGCCGACAGGTCATCACGAGCCAGTACATCCACCGGTCCGTGCAGAAGCGGTTCAGATACGACAAACCTCTCGACGGGTCGACACCTTCTCATTCCGGGAGGTACGGCGGACCGGCAGCTGCCCTCCCGAAGGAATGGGGCACGACATGGGAGGAGCTTCGAAGCGGCGGTCCGGACATCTGGGAGGACTAAGCAGGTGTTTTGCGATGAGCAGGGGACAATAACGTTAAGCGCAGTATTGGGGGAATTGCGATGAGCAGGGGACAATAACGTTAAGCGCAGTATTGGGGGAATCATGCGGGAATGCGTCAGGGGTACGTGTTAGTCTGCGGGGATTGGGGAACATACATATCAGGGTCGGGAAACGAATCGGGACGACATAATGAATATGATCTGGGAGGGGTACACTTGGCGGGATGGTACAGGTTTATAACGACGTGCTTATAACGACGTTCTTGTAACGACATGCCACGAAGAGTCGTTGGGCTGCTCACAGCCCGTCCCCGGGGTAAAACGGACTAGGCGGGTCGTCAGTGATCATTCCGCTCGGCGATGGGGCGGCCCCACTTTGTCCACCGGCGATCGTACGCCTGGTCCCCATCAACGTATCGGACATCTGCTGAGAATCGGATACGACCGTGTGGGTCGTGATTCAAACCGCTCGCGTGGATTGCGTCTGCATGCGAGTCAGCAGGGCTCAGTGAGTGACGAGAGCATGGGCTTCGAAGCGAGGTGATCTGTGTAGCTTGGACTGAAGAGGATCCCCGGTCGGCGTGGCGCTGCTCACACATGTGGTGGAACACTGCCTACTCGAGTTAGCACCGGGTTGTGTCTTTATCCAGACTCACATCTCCAGCCTCGTAATCCCCGATAAGCCATTTTCTCCCATTTGCTCGACTCCGCGCAAAGACCCCCGCATCGTTGCCAAGGCCTCCCTTTGCGGTCATCTGCACGACCGTCATCAGTGCTCTAGACAGCCACCACCGCCCCCACCACGAAGTCTCGGATCATGTCGCTCACATTCGAGTTGTACGCCGACTTCCTCTCGTCATCCGTAAAGTTTCGCTCCTCGGACAACCTCGTGAACCCCTCTTCTAACTCCCTGCCAAGTACTAGCGAGTCGTCCAAGTACATCAGCCCGCCTCCCTGTGGGGGACAGTCCCCAATCGGTATCCACGCGGTGATAGCGGTGGGAGGACCGTGCCGGAGAAAGAGCTGGTCGTAGTGCACTCCCGTCGCCGATTTTGCGTTGGGCATGTTGGTCCGAAAGATCTGTCGCCGAAGGCAGATTGGTCTGGTCCAACTGGGCTCAAAGCGGCTCACCAGCCCAATGAGATCTGGCGATGTATACGCTCAGCCCGCCCGTCATAATCCATGTCAAGTCTCTTGTCATGCCTCCCGCGATGTCCCGTGCGATCATGGAGAACAATAGTGATGATGGTGATGCTCCGCACTCACGCTCGTTCCCCGCAAAGGCGTTCGTCCAATCCTCAAAGTGCACCTGCGCGGCGAGGTAGGTATAGTCCCCCTGCTTGGCCATGTCGTCCAGCGTCATTGAGTTCACCTGGCCATTGTCGCCGGGAAGGACCTTTGGCCAGACAAAGTTCTCCGGGTCTCCTCCGCAGAAGATCCCATCCACGGGATCCGTCCCCGATTTGAGGACCCCACTGGGAGCGACGCGCTCGAAGAAGCTGTTTGTGACTCAGTGACGGCTGCAGTATGTACAGTGCATGTGGCCGCCAAACACAGATGTCGGCCGGCTCCGACCCACCGCTCCCGGATGCCCAGGACGTATCCCCGAGGCATGGCCTGCTTGATATGCACGACGCCCTTGGTCTTGAGCTCGTGGCGCAGGATGTCGTCCGGAGTATCGCGCGGCCAGGGTTTGAGCCACCCAGTGAGTTCTGGCGGTAGATGGCCCTCGTTCGTCCCGATCGAGATGGGCGGGGTGGTGGAGGTGTACTCTGCCAACACTGTCAACGTTCACCCAGGCAGAAGCCAGAGCAGACGTGTGGTTGGACTTGGACTTGGACTTGCTGGGGTTCACATACGCCTCCCGGCCCACCATGTCCACGGGCGCAGACATGATGCTCATCTCAACGCTCGGCATTTGGCGTGAATGGATGCCTCAAGACTTCGAGACGGGACAAGAGAGGTGCGATGTGATGCATGAACGCCCGTGGGCTATGGACTTATGAGGCAGGACTGCATTTTGGCGCTCGGTCGGATGTAGTGCCGAGTGGTGAAGCGCTCGTCACATGCTCGCAACCGCGTGGGATGGAGGTCCGGCGCAATATCCTGCCTAGTACCGTGTAGTGCGCGAAGGCATGTGCCGCACCTTGCGAAGGTGTAACGGGGACAGAAGTAGGCTATAGGCTATCCTGCTTCCCCGGCGAGACACCGCAACTAACGATCGCGGGAGGCTCGATGCGGCGAGCTCGCCGTAGGTGTACGCACATGTACGAGCACGGTACAAATCACCGACGATCTCGTGTCTCTTCCTCGCCTAGCAACACGACGTGGCCGTTCTACGTCTCGGACGCCTATGGTTTCGCCTCGTTCTACACCTGCCAGTCCGCCTCGGAATGACCGCTAGCCACTCGGGCGCGTACGAAGTCTGCGTCGAGATGGTGCCCATCGGCGGCGAGCACTCGGCCTGCGCGGCGACGTACGTGGCCGTCGACGCTCCCGACGTATCCCCAGTGCCCCACCCAGCTCGACACCGGTAACGTCACCGTCGCCCGGATGACCCTGTACGACAGCGAGGCCAACTACCTTGCCGGTGGCGCCAATTACACCACAGAGGAGACCTGTTTCGCAGGTTGCAACGCCCTCAACGTGAACAACACCATCAGTGAGTCCATCCGCGGTTCGTCCCCGCACATCAGTCCTACCTTCCGGAGCCTCCGAGCCTCAGCTGCGCGGCTCATGTTGCTGACACGGATGCGAACCCTTCTCTAGCCTGCACAGGCATCTTCTGGTTCCAGGATGCGCTCGTGGACCACTGTGGTGAACAGTGTATCTGGCGCGGCTGGGGAAAGACCTGGCAAAGGGACTGGATAGCACAGACGCCAGGAGCGGAGATGATCCTCCTTGGCACGTGCAACGACTGGGCCACCAACGGTGGGTCTGCGTCTGCGTTCGGTTCCGGCGTCGTTCTGGATGGTGCTGACGAAGCGCAGTCCCCTCAGATATGCTCGCGACCTGCTGCGAGAATCCGGCGTGATGATGATACCCTCCGACACATCCTTCCGTCCATGACCTTGACTCTCGCGGACACCTCCCAGCCTGCTTCACGTTTCTATTAGGGACAATTATCAGGGCTTTCATGCACAGTGACATTCACCCTACTGTCCTATCTTGCCTCCAGCCGCTCTTCTCAATATGCGAGGGATTGACCACGGCACAGACACCGACCGCATTAGAAGCATGACCACCGAAACTAGATCTCTCGGTACACCTTGACCCCGCCCACGTCGTTCTCCGTGTGGGGCTTGCCGTTGATCATCACGGTCTTTTGTGCAGACTGGAGCGCCTGGGTACCGAGGTTGCGGAATTTCTTCCACTCGCCAAACTTGGGAGTCTGCGGACGAGTCAGCGTGCAAAGCACCGGGCACCGGGTGACGGCGATCTGCGCCCCAGTCGTCCGGGACTCGGACCCGGACCAACCTGCATCCCTCCTTCGATGGCTTTCAGGAAGGCCCCGTAGACTTGAGAGTCCTTCTGGACGCCTTGCTCCTTGATCAACGGGGCGTCTGTGTGCGTGTAAGCCTCGGCCAGAGATCATCTACAGTCTGCGACAGGGAGGAGGTGCACGTACGCCAGATGGGCTCCATGGGGAACTCGGGATCGGCGTGGTTGAACGAGATCACCGAGACACGCTCGTAGTCCTGCTGGTCCGCGACGGGCTTGATGACTATGCACGAGTACAGATGTCAACATCGCACGCCCCGAAGTGATGCATACGCCAGGCCGTGCCAGGCCGCACCGCGCCGCGCTCACCTCGATGACGCGTAGCCTTGAAGATCCCGCCCGAAGCCACCTCCATCACGTCGCCCAGGTTGGCCACAACCGTGTCCTTGACGTAGGGCACATACCGCCAGACGCCGTCCGCCCCGCACATCTGCAGGCAGGTGATCGGCTGGCTCGGGATCAATGTGCACACACCGTGATCTGCGAGTTGGTCCGCGTCAACATCGACACCGAGACCGAGACCGAATATTGAGGGCGATACCGAGAACGAGAGTAATAGGGGGACATCATCCGAACCTACCGGTGTGCCCTTGTAGGAGACTCCCGACCGCCGAGCGCTCACTTTCCGGCACAGAATGCACGGCCTGGAAGCGGCAGTAGCATGATCCGGGCAGGAAGTGGCCCTTGGCAGCCACGTTGTCCCACAGGTAGTTGTCCTCCAGCCCGAGGATCCGAGACAGGATGACGAGCACCCGGCGAGAGACGTCGTTGTACATGTGCTACACCGGCATAGGTCAGACGCGGATCCCCATCGGAGACGCCGGCGGGAACGAGGAAGGAGAGAGGTGGGCATACATACCGATGCATACGCCCGGATCTCGTCCTCGAACGGTTGGAGCTTTGGCGGGATCATGTCCTTGTCCCAGCATTCTCCGTACCAGTTGTAAAACTCCATAAAGTCGGGCTGCGCCTTGCCCCGCTGTACGTGGTCAGGCAAGCGCAGTTGGAGGTGGATGAATGGTCACCAGATCATCTGAGACGAGAGACGACGCCACTCACCTCGCTCCACCCGATCGGGGGCTTGTACCCAGCCCAGTTCCCATTGTCAAAGTCCCACTCGTACTTCTTCTTGTCCTCCTCGGAGAGCGCGTCGCCGTTGAGCGTCCAGTTGGCGAGGTCATACATCCGCTGCATCTGCGCCGAGTAAGCCAACGCTCTCGGACTCGCCGAGATCCGAGTCGCGGATCCGGGTCAAGTGTCTCTCGGAGTGGCCGAGCTCGAACCCCATCGCAATCCGCTCTCGAGCCGCAACTCACCACCGCCGGAGCCACACCAAAGTTCTTGATGAGCACGAACCCCTCGTTCTTGACGGCAGCAGCGAACGTCTCCTGGCACTCCTTTTGCTGCTCGGGCGTGCCGTCCAGCAGAGCGAGGTCCAGAGTGCGCAGAGGCTGCCATTGGATGTCATCCAGCTTTGTCTCGGGCGGGGCGACCCAGCTCGGGATGGCGGGCTTGCCCTCGGTGTTCAGCTTCAGCTGCGGCATGGGGGGAAGGGGTTGGATAGTCATGTCGAGATGGTCGTGGGGTGTATAGCAGTCAGGCTAGAAAAGCAGTGGGTGATAAGAAAGATGCAGAGACACAGTCGATGTGAACGCTGCGACATCGCCATACTTGTACCAAGTCACGGGTTTGACGGCGCGCTTCGCACCGGCATTTGCCGTGGCTGGTCGCAGTATCGTCCCGACAACATGTCGGCTAGTTGTTGAGCCGCACAACCAACTCCACCGGCACACCAAGTTCGGAATCGGGGCCGACCCGACCCCCGACTTGGGTGCCGGTTGGGCTCCGAGTGGCTCCCGATCGAGTGGCTTTGGCCGAGCCGACATGCACGACAACCTTCGGTGCCACAAAACCACATCCGACCCTCAATGCCGCTAGCATTCGGGGCGTTGGTGGCTTCAAAGCCGACGTGCCGACCCCACACGGCTCGCGTTCGGCGACGGAGACCCTCAGAGGATCCTCAGCCGACCCCACAGGCCCCGGGGAGACCACGAATAGACCCAGGCTCGGTATCGGTATCACCCCCGCGAACCTGTCTTTGGCGAGAGCATAAAAGGCCCACCAGTGACTCCATCCCACTCGCACCCCTCGCGCCAAACGCGTTTCTGGCCTCCTCAATCCCGGTTCAACATGGCACCGTCCCAAGTCGCAGACGACCCCGCCTTGGCGGTCAATGACACCAAGGAAGGCTTCGACAAGCCTGACGACAACCAGATCGAGAGTATCGTCGGTTATGACAATCACCTCGCCTCGACTCGGCCCAAGCCGGACAGCATCGCCAGCATGTCCCTCGAAGATCTCGCCACACTCGAGAAGAAGATGGTCAGGAAGATGGATCTGTTTGTCCTGTGAGTGAGGTTGCAGCAAGACACTCTCCACCTCCATCGGCGATGGCTAACATATCATCAGGCCGATCGTTGGCATCCTGTACATTCTCAACTGTGAGTGGCAACAGCAGGTGCTCCTCTCTCGCACATGTGGTCGCACACACAAACGGCCCCAATCGAATTCCGGAACAGCAGTCTAACCCGCGTTAGACGTCGACAGGTCCGGTCTAGCCTCTGCCCACGTCTACGGTATCGTCACGGACCTTCACATGACGGAGACCGACTACTCCACGGCCATCGCCATCCTATTCGGTGAGTCAATCACTTTCACCCACGCCTGCAGAGCGGGCGCTGAACTCGCGTAGTCACCTACATCCCCATGCAGATCCCCAGTAACTTGATTGTGTCTCGGGTGTCTCGTCCTGGACTTTGTGAGTCCGCTCGGCGACGCGCTGCACGTGAATGGATATGGCTGAGCATTGTGCCAACGTAGACATCTGCATGATGGCTACGATCTGGGGCGCAGTCAGCGCGTGCACCGCACTCGTCAAGAACCGAGGGCAGCTTTGGGCCGTGCGAGTCTTGCTCGGCCTTACTGAGGCTCCGTTCTTCCCCGGCGCGGTGAGTGGCGACTCCAACTCCAGACCCTCGTGTTGTACTAGAGGAAAGCCAAGCCCGGTCTGACCCCAACAGGTCTACTTCCTGAGTGCCTGGTACACCAGGCAGCAGCTGGCCAAGCGCATCGCGTCTCTTTACATGTTCCAAGCCGCCGGTCAGGCCCTGGGTGGCTTCATCGCCGCCGGCTGTCTCAGTCTTGACGGTGTCCACGGCATCCAGGGCTGGCGATGGCTCTTCATCATGTGAGCCAGCTCGGTTACTGGGGCCTTCCTCGTGTTCCGTGAGCTGACCCACCTCACCAGCGAGGGCGTCTGCACCATCGGAGTCGGCATCATCGCGTGCTTCATCATGCCCGAGTTCCCCCACAACGCGCGCATGCTCAAGCCCATCGAGCGCGACCTCGCCGTGTGGCGTCTCGAGGCCGAGAGCGGCGCCACCGAGGCGTCCGACGAAATTGGCACTTGGAAGGCGTTCAAGCTCGCCATGGCAGACAAGAAGCTGTGGCTCATCATCTGGTGTGGCGGTATGGGTCAGACCATGGGATCCGTCTTCAATTTCTTCCCGTGAGCAAGATGTCTCCTCCCCACTTCGCACCAAACATGTCTCCGGTGATACGCGCTGACTTGTTGTAGCACCATCATCTCCTCCCTGGGTTACGGCAAATATCAGACGCTACTGCTCACGGTTCCTCCCTACGTCGCCGCCGCCATCGGTTACTTCATTGGCTCGTTTGTCAGCGACGTGAGTGACGTGTGGGCCGCTCGACGCGAGATCGATCATCGCTAACGGCCGAAGCGTTACAATGTCATATACTGGGTCATCATCTCCATGTTGAGCATGTCATTCCCGGTGTACCTGCTCGGCATGCTCTCACCCAATACCGCCGGACGATACGTCGCCATGATGTTCATGCCCGTCGTCGGTGGTGAGTTGACGAGTTCCACCCGAAAAGTCGAGCGCAATCGCAGCCGCACCTGCTGACTTGTTCCTCGCCCAGTCATTCCCCAAGTGATGCTCAACAAGATTATCAGCCTGCACTTCCCGAGGCCCAACAAGAAACGGGCCGCCGCAATCGCGATGAACAACGCCATCGGTGGGATCAGCAACGTGTGGACGTCATACGTCTGGTTCGGCGGCCCTCACTTCTACGTGCCCCTTGGTACCCGTGAGTTATCTCATCACCCTCGAAATCGAAAGTCAGCTGATCGCGACTTCAGTGCTTGCGGCCGCGGTGGTCTTCGCCGCGTCAATCACCGCCTACCGGTTCTGGGTGCTTCATCTGAACAAGAAGCTCGGCGGTACCCCCGAGGAGAAGCAGAGTGTCATGAAGAACCACCACATCACGTCCGAGCAGCTCGACCTGGGATGGCGTTACGTGGGCTTCTAAAGAGCTTTCGCCACCTACAGTACAAGTTTATCAGCGCTACCCGTCTGGAGGATAATGGCAGGAGCTCAAAGACTGGGCCTCAGGAAACCAACGCGAGGAAATGGAGGCGGAGCGGTAAAGTAGGAGACGCCAACGAAATTACATCTACGTACAAGGACAATACTCGTCCTCGTCCTCGTACATACTCGATGGAATGGGTTGATCAAAACGATTAAACACCTTGTCCTGTGTCCACCACCGTTGCCAGACTGACACGACATCACCCACAGTCGTCACTCTGGTCCTTGAGCCTGGAAGCGTTGCCGGAGATAGGTTCACCTTCTCACTGTATTTCGCCGCCGAGAATCTGAGCTGGAAGCCTGGTGTAGGTAGGCTCAGGCTCTGACGATTGAGCGGCTTTGACAGTATTCACTTTTCACAAGTCAAGGCAAGTTGAGTGCTACCTCCTTCACCCTACACAGGAAGGTCGGCTTCGAGGCGATCACAGAGGAGGGTCAATCTGTTCTCCAAGACCCCTGCATATGGTCGGAAGCTGGATAGACGGGTACGAAACAACTGGTACGGAACAAGGTGCGATCTACGGACTTTCACCCCCCTGGAGCGAACGCGAGGCATCGGCGGCCGAGACATGAGCTACACCTGACGATACACCTTGACTCCCCCCACGATGTTCTCGGTGTGGGGAACACCATTGATCATGACCTTCTTCGAGGTCGGCTCCTGGGCGTTCTTGTTGCGAAGTGTCTTCCACTCGCCGAACTTTGGGATCTACGAAGGGTGTCAGACGGCACCGCAAATACAGTTCACAGTAGCTTCGATGTTGAGAAGGTCTGCCAATGCGCGCACCTCTTCTCCCGCTTCCGTTGCTTTGACAAAGGCGCCGTACACCTCGGAGTCTCGCTGGACCCCGATTTTCTTGATCAGCGGAGCGTCTGATCCGCCGTCAGCACTCAAGCTCCAAGACGAATTTCTGTCAGAGTTGGTTCGCCCTCACCAAGAAGCGGAGCCATGGTGAGGTCCTGGTTGGCGTGGTTGAACGAGCAGACCGAGATCCTCTCAAAGTTCAGTTGATCAACCACGGGTTTGGTCACTAAATCGCATCAGCACAAGGATAATATGTACGCACTGGTGATCACTCACCCCTGTGCCTTGTCGCTTTGAGGATCCCGCCAGAGAGGATCTCCATCACGTCGCCCAAGTTGCAGACCAACGCTCCCTTCATGTACGGGACGTATCGCCACTCGCCATCCTTGCCCAGCATCTGGAGACACGTCACGGGCTGGCTGGGGAGCAGGGTAGACCAGCCGTGATCCGTGTGGTTGGGCAGGATGTTTTGCGTCGTCTCGCGCTGGTCTGCCTCGATGGGATGATACACCTGAAAGCGGCAGTAGGACGAGTGGGGCAGCACGCTTCCTTTGCCTGGGATAAGGTCCCAAAGATGATCGTCCCCCAGCCCCAAGATGCGAGAGAGAATCACAGAGAGGCGGCGGCCGACCTCGTTGTGCATGTGCTGCGTGCGATCAGCAAGTCATCAGAGAGTCAGGACCGGAGGCTGGTGGACGTACGTCCGCATAGGCGAGGATCTCATCGGCGAAAGGCCGGATTCTCGGCGGGATCTTGTTCTGCTCCCAGCACGCTCCGTAGAAGTTGTATGCCTCGATGTTGTCGTTGTCGTCGCGTCCCTTCTGCAGGCGGAGTGAGCGTATGACTCCACCAGTCATTCGAAATAGCGCGGCCTAACCTCTCCCCAGCCCTTTGGCGGCTTGTAACCCATCCAATCGCCGTTTTCCCTGTCCCACTCGTACTCCTTCTTGTCGGCCTCGCTCAACGCGTCGCCCAGCATGATCCAGTTGGCGATGTCAAACACCCGCTGCATCTACGTTCGGTTCAACACGCGTCAGTGATGCGGCCAATGTCGGTATATACGGAGCCGGAGTCACTCACGTCCTCCTCCGCCACGCCGTGTCCGACGAGAAGCAGGAACCCCTCATTGGTCAGAGCCGACTGGCAGATGTCCTGGCACTCTTGCTGCTGCTCTGGAGTACCGTCGAGTAGCGACAGGTCAAGCACTCGGAGAGACTGCCATTCGAGATCCAGCTTGGTCTCCGGAGGTGCCACCCATGACGGGATGGTTGGCTTGCCGGACTTGTCCAGCTTGAGCCGGGGAAGCGGGGGAAGGGGCTGGATCGTCATCTGCGAATCTGTGCGAAGATCGATCGTATCGATGTAGGCGACGTGCGCTCTCACAGGTCTGCACGAGTTGGTCTTGCACCGCGAGGTCACACCGGCTACGGAGCCTCCCGCCTTCCGGTGGAACACCTCTGCCGATGAGTACGCCGGTGACCCATTTCACATCCAGGCCGTAACGTCGGGCACTAGCGGCATGATTCCGCTCGACTCCCGACTTGCTTTTGTCCCGCGCCGAAGACGCCTGAAAGCATGCCGAATCGTTGGGAACCGTTGCCGATGCTCTCGGGATGGCGCTGGATCCGATGTCGGCAGCACACCGAACAGCACACCGAACATCAAACACTTCGAACCGGCGAGACCGGATTGGTCGGCGCTCCATGCGGGCCCGATGTGGCTACGCAGGGCGCCGAGTGGGATTCGCATTGGTGTCACCTAATGATCGGGACGCTGACGCTGCTTCTCCCTGCCGCGCTGCAACGCACTCAGAGGACCCTACGCCGCGGCATTACCAGCTTCCCCGACACGACACGGGAGGTGAGGTCTACGAGGATTGCGGACGCGACCTGGCGGTGGCGGGATGGAGCCTGCGTGACTCTGCCGAATGGAAGGATCGTGATTTGGCATGTGTTAAGAACTCGTTCTTTGATGCAGGTTGTTTATGTCCCGCCAATGGCCTGAGAGAACCGGCACCGTATGCATCACGTCCCCGATCTATCTACTACTGCTGTCTGCTAAAGCCACCGCTGGTCCGCTACTGCTGGTTCATGATGACAATCTTGATCTCCGAGCCCGCCTTGACCGCCTTGAAAGCGTCCTCGGACTGCTTGAGCGGGAACGTCCTGGTGACGAGCGGCTTGAGGTCGACGAGGCCGCGCGCGATGAGGTCGATGGCGTCCTGGAAGCAGCCGCTGGTGTATCGCAGGGTGCCAAAGACGTTGAGTTCCCTCGTGGCGATTTGGAGGACGGGGAAAGAGGCCAGGGGGGCGCCCATACCCGCTTGCAGGTCTGCGGACGTCAGCGGGGTCTGGCGAGACAAGCACAGTCGGAGGGTGAGGAGTAGGTGTAGTAGGTAGGAGAAGGAGGTGGAGGAGAGGACCGAGTCGCCGCTCACAGGTGCCGCCGGTGCGCAGAAGATGTACTCCAAGCTGCATGCACGGCTCCGCTCCACTCGCCTCGATGACGACGTCCACGCCGGCATCTTCCCCCATGTCTCTGAGCACGCCCGCCGCGACCTGCCTGTTCCAGCTCATGATCTCGTCGTCCTGCCCGCGCCTCGGGGGGGAGAACGTGTGGGTCGCCGCGTAACTCTTGGCGAACTTGAGACGGCTCTCGCTGATGTCCACGGCGATGATCTTCCTCGCGCCGTACGCCTTGGCGACGGCCATGCAGAGCAGTCCGAGCGGTCCACATCCGAAGACAGCGACGGTCTGGTGTGCTCGAAGTCGCGCGCGACGGCCGACTTGCACAGCGATAGCCAGGGGCTGGATAGAGCCACTCTGCTCCCACGCGATCGTCTCCGGGACGGGAACGGCGTTGACAGCTGGGCAAGCATACCACTGACATAACGTGCCGTCTGCTCGCGTCAGCGAGCACCAAAATGACCTTGAGCGTTCCACTCGCCTGTGGGCGGAGAGGCCATGTAAGAGTCGTTCACGCAGTAGCTGAGGGGGTCCATCAGCATGAACAAGGCGAGATTCTGAGAAGCCACTCACTTGAACTGCCCACTCTTGCAGGGAGTGCAGACTCGACAAGGAAGTGCCGGCTCGATGGCGACCCTATCTCCCACCGACAGTCCACTCACGCCCTCCCCGACTTTGCAAATCACGCCGCAGGATTCGTGGCCCAGGACAAGCGGGGCCTTCACAACCGTCGTCCCAATCCCGCCCTTGGTATAGTAAGACAGGTCCGAGCCACAGCTGGCACCGCTCAGCTCTGGTTACATGCATCTCATGCGTCGATACGTACATTCCAGTGGCCATGACCTTGACCAGGACGTAGCCCTTGGGACATTCCGGAATGGGCCGGTCCTCGAGCACGACGGTCTCTTTGCCCGTGAGCACCACGTTGATGTTCGAACCAGCGACCTGGACGTCAGGCTGCTGTCCATTGTGTCCGTTGGTTACTGTCATTGTCGGCGAGTGAGAATGGTGTCTCTGGCAGCGTTGGTGTGAGGTTGTTGTCTGTGGGGACAGGGCGTGCTTGCGCTCTGCAGCATGGTGCTTTGTGCTTCTGTACTTTTGCGACAGACCCACCAACGCAGGAGGTGCCGGCTTGGACCGGCTGACTTACCGAATACCGCGACCACCCGTACCGAATGGCTCCAACAGCACCCGGTCTCGCAGAGAGGAGCATTCGGCAACCGATTGGGAGGTGGGCCGAACCGGCCCAGCCACGTGGGGCATGCAGCACACCTCGACTTCTCGGACGGCGCCATGCATACACCCCTGGGCTCCGCTGCCCCTCCCCAGGGTTGCTGGGCAAAACGAGGGGAGTGGCCTCGACGTGCCGCGGGGTTCGCGGGATTCGCTGCAGACCACTCCGGCATGTCATGTCGGCTATGTGGTCCATGGTCATCGTGGAGCCTATGACAACTTTGGACCGTGAGGAAGCCACCCAGCACGGCGAGCTACATGCACAAGTACAATGGCAGGGCATGTGTCTGTGACCAAAACAAGATGCACGAAATGTCATTATCAACCAGCCTCCCTTCCTGCTCAATACCCCTTGACCGTCTTGACGTGCTGGATCGCCTCCCACACCCAAGGGGTCAGCGTCGAGCTGAAGTTGTTACTGAATTTGATGTTGAGGTAGTTGTACCCCTCGTCGGGCACCCACTGCGTCGCGATCTTGATCTGGCTGTGCTCCTCGAGAGCTTCTATGGTCGGTCTGAGCGACTCGGGCATGGGAGTGACCACGCCGTTCTTGTACCATCTACGAGGCGGGTGAGCCTGGACGCGCAATTCTCGAGGACGACACCCGAGCCAGAACCACACTCACGACGCGTAGTAGACGATGGCCAACATGATGCGGGTTTCGTCGGTAGGGTTTGGCATACCTGCATGCCACAGCCTGAGGTCTCGCAGGACGATCGAGCCCTTCTTGAGCCTCGGGTAGATTGGCGGTCGAACAGCGCGTCGCTCCTCGAGCGACTTGTCCGAGATGAACGGCTCTCCCACCTCGCGGTGACAAGTCAGGTTGGTGTTCTGCGTACCCAGCCAGAGCTCCGTCGTGCCGTTCTCGGGACCGACGTCTATTAGGCAGGTGTTGAAGGCCACCGCGAAGGGGTGTTCGGGGTGCTCGAACCGGATATCGGCGTGGACGTGCTGTCGCTCGTCCGTCGCTAGCAGGGTGTTGGACCGGATGAAGTGGACCTCTGGGCGGGGTCCGAGGATGTTGGAGACGATCCGCGCTCCGTGCTTGTTCGCGTACACCTCGGGGAAGAGCCATTCTGTCGCGTCCATCAGCATCCTCCCGTGTTGCGCACAGTCTCACGACTCACCCTTCTCCAACGGAGGCACTTGGGACAAGTTTCCACCAGCCGCGGCACCCTTCGTACCGGCATTCGTATTCAGGTGGCTATGGGGTGACTTGAGCTGCGATCCAGCGGATGGCGGACCGACCCATACCCGACCTACTTGAAGTGAACCTCCCCTTCCCCCCTGAGCAGCTTGTCCGTGTCCTGCAGCATCCTCCGGTTGAGCTTGTCGATGATCGCGACGTCGATCGCATTCTCCACGACGACGAGACCGTCGGTGAAAAACGCCTCGATCGCATCGTACAGCTTCTTGTCCCCCATCACACCGCTGTCGCGCTCCTCATCGGTGAGCACGATGGTCTTGGGAGCATCGGGAGCGTTTGTCATGGTGTCCAGCGGTTGAAGAATGGTGGAGTAGGTCGTAGCGGTCACCCGGGGGAGTGCTACACATGTATTACAGTCCGGCCCCGTCGCCCGTCGCCCGCCCCCGGCCCCCTAGTTGGGGTCATGGTGGCCACAGTCGGCCCCAAGTCGGCCCCTCGGTATGCTTCCCGGGATCCCATTCGGCTCGGCTAACGTTATTTGACATTGTTCGGCCTCGTTCGGCTCACCAGGAACCTCTCCTCGGAAGGCGCCAATGCCACTACCACATTGTGTATGCGTGCGAGTGGAGGAGGCCGGCCCCTCAAAACCCCCTGAAGATGTAGACCACGTTGTGCTCACCCCTCCAGTCACACCCCCGCCATGTCCGCCGAGCAACAAATCTCATTCAGCATCCAAGACCTCTTCTCGGTCAAGGGCAAGGTCGTCGTCGTCACCGGCGGCGGCTCTGGCCTGGGCAAGGCCATCGCCGAGGGTTTCGCGGTGAATGGGGCCAAGGTGTACATTGTCGGTAGAAGGCTCGAGGCGTTGGAGAAGGCCGCAAAGGAGATCGGCGGGGACATACATGTGTAGGTGGGATCCGGTGTCCTGCTGAGGCGTGAGCGTGAGCTGAGTTTGTGCTGCAGTGTGCAGGGGGACGTACAGACCAGAGAAGGCTGTCTCGAGATTGTCAATGCAGTCAAGGCGAACGAGGATCACGTAGGTCCAGTCAATGCCCTAGTCCCGAGACTGAGCCGCACAACGCTCGCTGACGCGCCAGATCGACACCCTCATCAACTGCGCAGGGGTGAACAGCCCATGGCGAGTCGTCGCCAAGGACCACAACGACCGTATGTGATCATTGTCGGGCTTCACGTGCCGCGTGTGCAGGCAGAAACTGACTCGCCGTGCAGCCGACCAAGTCGAGAACATGCTTGTGAACGGGATCATCGAGTGCGGGCGCCCGATCAGAGCTGCAGTGAGCACCTGCTGACTTGTCGTAGGGAGGACTTCAATCGCAGCAACCAGAGTGGGTCCACCTCTCTCGTCTGCCCGCTGTGCTGACCCTCCAAGTCAACGTCAACGGGGTGTACTTCCTCACGGTCAACTTTGTACCCCTTCTGCGCAAGTCTGCCGATCCCAACGTCTGCGTCATCGCCTCCCTTGCTGCGCTCGCAAACATCCGGTCGATGGGCTCGATCACCTACGGCGTGTCGAAGGCGGCAGGTACGCACATGAATCACCGCAGCCCGCAAGGTTTACTGCAGTATTACTGACGAGTGCAGTGGTCCACCTGGCCAAGCTCCTGGCGGGGCGTCTCCACCCGTGAGTACCGCTGTTTACGCTGGCCGCTAACAGCTCAGGATGAAGATCCGCGTCAACACCATCTGCCCCGGTATCTTCCCTTCGGAAATGACGGGCACCACCACGGCAAGGAAGCACGAGTACAGCATCAACCACCAAGCGGAGAAGGCCGCGCTGCGCTGTACCGCCGGTCGTCCGGGCAGGCCAGAGGAGATGGTCGCTCCTGTCCTGCTCCTCTCCAGTCCCGGCGGCGCCTACATGAACCACGCCCTGCTCACGGTCGACGGAGGGAGACTGATGGGGGCGTCTATCAATGATGGGATCCGACTTCCCGACAGCACATACACGTACGTGACCAACTCCAAACGGTACACGCACACTAACCAGCTCGCAGGGACGAGATCCTGGGCTAGAGAATGTATTGTCCATGCATATGTTAACCTGAGCACGCGTTGGGGTCTATACCAGCAAAGAGAGCAGCAGGTGTTGCCACGCGGGCAAAACGCCGAATGTCACATGCATAGCGTGGGCACTCTTCTGTCACATGGGTCACATTCCGGCTTACTGTCAACATGGATGCCACCTATTTCGCTGTCCCAAACCCTCCTTCTTCTTGACCACCTGTGACATGCCGACATTACCATCAGAAGCGCGAGACCACCGCCTCCCCAGTGTGCTTGTCACCGGCTTCTCCGTCTTCCCTGGAGCGCCGGCCAATCCGACCGAGACCTTGATACCTCTCATCGAGGCTGAACGGGATCGCTATGGACATCTGTGCCGACAGATCAAGTGCGAGGTCCTGCCAGTGCAGTACGAGGGACTGTCAGATCGTCTCGCGCGTCTCTCGGCTCCGCAAGGCTCCCAAGTCGACGGAGTCCCCGACATCGCCATTCATTTCGGCCTCGGCAGTCCCCGAGGAGTCACCCTCGAGACTGTCGCCCGGAACGAGACCCGCCCAAGTCCCGACGTCACCGGTGCACTGCCTCCTCGCCCGTTCGTAGTCGAGGGCGGTCCCGATACCTTGCCGTCCACTCTCCCTCTCCGGGTTATGGCTGAAAGGCTCCAACGGGCCGGTCTGGAAGTAAGGTTCTCCGAAGACGCAGGCGGGTATCTCTGCAACTACCTGTTTTACGTCTCATCCTCGCGATCCGCAACGGCCACGCTAGGACTCGACACGCGACCGAAGATGTCTGGCTTCATCCATGTCCCGCCTCTTCGGACGGAACAGCCTTCCGACGTACCGTATGCCATGTCGGTGGACGAGCTGCTACTGTGTTCTCGCGTTGTCATCGAGACTTGCTGCGAGTGTTATATCAAAGGGAAAGCCGTCATGCAGCCCAACGACGGCAACACGGGCGCGTAGGAGAGCGACTCATGGCGAGTCTAGGCGAGGCAGGTATGGGTTAGACAGATTACAGAGCAGTCATCCTCGTTGTAGACAGCAACTTGCCCAAAGCCGCATCTTCGGAGAAGACCGAATACGGCCTCGAAGGGTGAAGGATAGAGGTGTTGGAGGGTTGGACTCAGCTTGGAAGCTTGGTATTGCATAGTCTAGTCAACATAGTCACGAGTATAGATGACATCTATGGCAGACACCTGGTGCATATGCAAGTCTCCAAGCATCAGGCGGCGGCCGGGGGAGCCTTGGCCACCATTTCGGCCAGCTTGATCTGCATCAACAAGGACAGTTCGTCGTAGACGTTCCACTCGTCGACGATGCGGCCGTCCTTGTAGTGGTAATGTGTCATGCCCATGACCTGTAGTCGGTGGCCGGTGGGCGCGCCGAGCTCGGAGAGGACGCCGTAGCCGAGATGGTGACCGTCGATGACCCATCGGACGGCAACCTTGACGCCTCCCTCCTCGCACGGCGTGGAGCAGATATGCTGCGGCATGTACGCCGCGTCCGGGATGCTGCCAACGAGACCGAGATGCTGGTGCAGGACCGCCGCGGGGCCATACAGCTCGGCCATCTTCGGACCGTGGTACTGCGCGTTGGGAGCGTAGACCTTCTTGATGTGCCCGAACATCCGCTTGTTGAACACCTCGTGCAGCCACCGGAGCGTATCCGCCTCGAGCTCGTTGTTGGCGATGCTCGTGTCGGCCTCCTCTTCTGGTGGGAGTCGACCGAGCAGACGTCGGTTCTCCCCAATGTCGATTGCGACGAGACCCTTGTCGAAGAGCCCCTTGGCCGTTCCCTCGGCGATGGGATGGGGGTCCAATCCGAGCTGCTTGATGATGGCCATGTTGTCCGCGACGACCCATTCCCGGTAGATGCGATTACGGTAGATCATGCAGTCTGCGATCGTCCGCGAGACGAATGTCCGGCCTGTAGGAGGACCGTAGTGGCCGAACTGCGTGTGTCGTCCAGAGCCGGTCACCAGGTGCGAGGTGTAGAAACCCTTCTGGTCGTCTCCGTTCCAGAGCACCTGGGTGGCCATCCCCCGGCGTTCAGGCAGAGACACCAGTCGCTGGATCGTATCCCGCACGACAGACTCGCGGTCGTAGATGGTCCCCATGGTGCCGTACAGCACGCAGTTGTGCGTGTAATGAGAGTAGATCAAACCAATCTCACGCTCGTCCCAGATGAGATGGGTGCAGCGCACAATGTAGTCCACAATGTCGGTGTAGATGTCGTCGAACCCCTCCATCGGGTGCGCACGCGCTCGGTTGACCGGCGCGAGGTCGACATAGTCGTGTCGCTCCACCTGGAGCGCCGGGTTGGCCTTCTCCTTGAGCACAGGTCGGGTTCCGTTGGTCCCGTTGGGCAGCTGGGTGTCGACCATGGTTGGTTCTGCGAATCCGTTCTGGACTAATGTTTGCGACGAAGTTGACGAGGGGATCTCAACGAGAGCGGGCATGTCCTTGACGCTGCAAGAGGGAATGTATGTATGTGAAGACTGAGTAGAGCGAGTCGAGTTGGTATTGCGAGTCGCGACAGCTTGTGACTTTTCTTATCACAATAAACCAGAGTCCGACTGGCTATGAGGTGTCCACCCAGGGTGGGCATTCTCGGTGTCCGAACCACTAGCGCCACGGTTCACCCGGCCGCTCAAGAGCCGCCCTAAGTGCAGATTTCGGCAAGCCGAGAATCGGTGTCCAGTTTTCAAGTCGCACCCACCCATGCCGGCAGCACCAGCCAGCCAGGGTCTTATGCTTGTTCGGTATCCACGGGTCCGGTGTCTAGACCCATCCGTCCAGGCGTTGGGTACCGCGCGTCCAGCTCGGCGAAGCCGGCAGCACTATCTGCTTTCGTCGACTCCCTCGACCAGAAGCTCCAGCGACCAGCCCGCCGCTCAGCCTGAGCCCACAGACGTACAGACGGCGTGAACGGGGAGCTAACCACGACCTTACGTTGAGGGTTACAACGACGAGTCTCACAAACGAGCTTCGCTCGATCCTCCAATTCACGGTACGGGAAAAGGAAACCGTATGACTCTCACGGAGAAGCCGATGCCACTCGCGGCCAGTCCACCGACGGGGCGTGATGCTCTGTAGTCTGAGATAAGAATGTTCACCGCATCACCTAAGTCGTGCAGCTGAGCGCCGCGAATTTGGAGTCCACCTCACTCTTCAACATCACCACCATCACCACCATCACCACCATCACCACCATCACCACTGATCTTTTCGATACTTTGCTCATCTTGAAACATCACCAGCCGGACTCCCGACGCGGCCATGTCGCCCAGCCGAGTCGACGACCAGCCCCGGACCAACCTCTTGTACCGATCACTGCACGGGCGAGCGCCTGAGCAGGTGGTGCGAGCCAAGGGCTCCTATCTATGGCTTGACGATGGCCGCAAGTGAGTCCCCAGATTGAGCCAGAGCCTTAGTCCCGAAATGGGAGCTAGAGCTGATGGTGCAGGATCCTCGACGCTTGCGCTGGCGCAGCGGTCGCGTCCATCGGCCACGGGGACGAGCGAGTCATCTCGGCTGTCACAGAACAGCTCACCCAGCTGTCCTACCACCACACCTCTAGGCTCACCAACCCCGCCGCCGAGGCCCTGGCCGCCAAGCTGGTCGGACACCGACCCGGTGGCCTCTCCAACGCCATCTTCCTCTCCTCGGGCTCCGAGGCGAACGAGTCGGCCATCAAGCTCGCGCGTCAGTATCACGTCGAGATCGGACAGCCGGAGAGGGTCCACATCATCTCCAGACACAACTCCTACCACGGCAACAGCATCGGATGTGTTTCCCTCACAGGCATCCCGGTGAGTCCGAGCTGGGCCTGCCGTGACCCGGATCCGGACTGACGAGTCACGACAGTCCCGAAGGCAGCACTTCTTGCCCCTGCTGATGCCAAACACATCACGCATCTCGCCATGCTACCCATACCGATACCAAAAGGAAGGGGAGACGGATGCGGAATACGCCGAGCGATGCGCCGCCGAGCTCGAGGCGGAGATCCTGCGTGTAGGAGAGAATCGCGTCGCCGCGTTCTTCGTGGAAACCGGTGAGCCCGAACGGCAACGACGCGCGACACAGTTCCAAGTGTAAAAGCTCACTCGTGATCCAGTCGTTGGCGCTGCAGCAGGCAACATCACTCCTGTTCCGGGCTACTTCCAGGCCATGCGACGTGTCTGCGACAAGTACGGCGTCCTCCTGGTGCTCGATGAGGTCATGTGTGGCATGGGACGAAGCGGCAAGCTGCACTGTTGGGAGTGGGAAGGTGAGTCCGGAGTGTGCGCTGGACGGCCATCAAAGAACGAAGCTGAGACGGTACACAGGTGTCGTGCCCGACGTCCAGACGATTGGGAAGGGCCTCAACGGGGGGTACCAAGCGCTCTCAGCCGTCCTTATGTCCGAGAGGGTCGTAGCGGGTCTCCGAAGCGGCAGCGGATGCTTTGCGAATGGTCAAACGTTCCAGTGCCACCCAGCCGCGGCGGCTGCGGGGCTTGCCGTCATGTCCATCTTCGAGTCCGAGGCGATCGTGCAAAACTGTGCCAAGCGTGGAGCCGAAGTGAGTGGGGCGACTAACATCACCGAGCCCCATTTCATGCAGAGCCCGGCCCATAAGCTGATGTCTCATCCAGTTGCGAGCTGCACTCGAATCCGCGTTCGGTGATCATCCTCATGTCGGCGAGATCAGGGGACGGGGCCTGTTCCAGTCCCTCGAGTTTGTCGGGGACAAGAAGACCAAGTCGACTTTCCCCGTGGATCTCCCGCTCGCATCGTTGCTCGACAACGCCATCTTCAACCGGGGCGTCTCGGTGTACTCGGGCTTCGGAAAGGGCACAGCAGACGGCGTGCGCGGCGACCACATCTTGCTCTCGCCTCCGCTCAACATCACCTCGGAGGAGATCAAGGAGATGGTCCAGGCGTTGAAGCAGGGTGTTGACGACGTGTTTGCCACGCCCGAGGTCCAAGAGGCGGTTTCGGCTTGTGAGCCATGGTCGTTGGCATGATCTACGATTCGTAGTCCAGATTGTACATGCTGCATGGATGTGGTCGATTCAGTTGCAAAAAGCGCATAGCAGATGCATGTAAGTGCAGAGCGGTACATACGCACATACCCGAGCGAGGGACAAGTACCGGTACTAGGTATATTTGCGCCAGTAAGTCACGCGATGGATCTCGTATACAAGTCCGTTGATCAAACTGGTAACTTGCCTCGACCAGCCCTAGGATGTTTCCCTCCTGATCCAGCCTCAGTAGGTCGTCCTGGGGACGTCCTCAGAGCCGGGCGCGAGGGGCGAGATCGACCTGCTCCGGCAGTCCAGACTCCAGCGCGCCTCCCCTGGCGCGTGGCGCATGAACCCGCCCCGGGATCTCCGATAGAGGGCGACGGGCAGTCAGTCAGCTTGAACTTCGGGTGGGCCGACGGCGCTAATTTGGGTGGTTTGCTGCCGTGTCTATTATGTTACAAGGCTGTACATGCAGTCATGGATACTGAAGTCGACTTTCATCAATATTTGGGCGACCTCAGAAGCTGGCATCCACCATCGCGCACCTTCAACGCCATCAGATCGACCTATATACCTTCCAGGCGAGGGCTTTGGAAAACGACCCTTCTCGACATGACACGACCCACCGATGTCTCCGCGGTGCCATACTCTGGGCCGCCGCTGTATTCCGTCCCCGAGGACTTGGTCATCCCGGGCGTCCTCGACATTGACAACTGCGACGAGCGGCTCTGGGTTCCCCAAACGCAGGACGTCTGGTTCCGCCCGCTCCTCTTCTCCGTCTCTCAGGGGTACTTTGTCAACCTCCTCCGCGTCCGCAAGTCTGGTATCCTCTCGCGACACCGACATGCCGGTCCCGTCCACGCCACGGTCCTCCGAGGACGATGGCATTACCTCGAGCACGACTGGTGGGCCGAGGAAGGCAGCTACGCGTTCGAGCCTCCGGGAGATATCCACACCCTAGAGGTGCCCGAGGGCGTCACGGAGATGATCACTTTGTTCCATGTCACCGGTGGGTCAAGCAAGCCGGCCCGCGCCCAGATGCGTTCGGAACGTGTCCACTGACCCGTGTCAGGAGCGTACATCTACGTCGACCCCAAGGGCAAGCCAGAAGCCATCGAAGACGTCTTCTCCAAGATCGAGCTCGCTCGCGCACACTTCGAGAAGGTCGGTCTGGGCGCCAGCTTTGTCGACCGCTTCATCCGTTAGGTCTCGTCTGCTACATATACTGCTGTAGTCAATTGTTCTGGCTCGCGCTCCATCACTCCGGCACTGCTGTATTGGTAAGCCGATCCCCCATACACAAAACTCATCATGCATGTGAGAGCTTCGTGAGAGCTCCGTGACGACGTCCGGTCTCTGCTCCCTTGGCTTCTCACCGGCGTCCGGGGAGCGGTCCAACGGAGCGGCTACCATTGGTTCATCCTGTTCATTCTCGCTTGACTCAGTCTAGCATATGACCTTTCGACAGAGAAAACTGCTTCCCGGCCAAAACCGAAGGCACAGAACTCCGACGGATTCTCTGAAAATCGGCCGCCTGAGTCGCATGACATGCGCCGCTGCTGCCCTGCTGCCCTCCTGTCCTGCCCGCCCGAGCTGCTTGAGCATGCTTAAACCCGGTCCACCAGTCCGAACGAGCCAGAGCGAACCCTTGGGGGCCAACTCGGTATGTTTACGAAAGAGAAAGGGCCTTATCGGCCTGACTCGTCGGCGTCCGACGTGGCTAACG
Source organism: Saitozyma sp. JCM 24511 (assembly GCA_001600855.1). Classification (NCBI taxonomy): domain Eukaryota; kingdom Fungi; phylum Basidiomycota; class Tremellomycetes; order Tremellales; family Trimorphomycetaceae; genus Saitozyma; species Saitozyma sp. JCM 24511. Next base: position 366,814 of record BCLC01000021.1, on the reverse strand, counting down.
CCCTGCCCTTGCCTCATGTTCTGTGGCTGAGAGAGCGAGATCTAGCTCGCCCTGAACGCCGTGAGAGGAGCGAAATCTGCAGCGCACCCCGGGCCCCGACTCTCCAAGCCTTCTGACCCTCCGGAAGCTGTCTCCCCACATGCCATTGATGCTGTTCAGATAAGGTACTGTACCCCACCTCGACACCACCACAACTGCTCAGGTCGTCACCACCTCTGTTGTTCTTTGCACTACCAATATGACGAACCGCGCCTCGAACCCACTGCCGATCGGACGGACAGGCCATGCCTGCGTACAGTGCAGGGAGAGGTAGGTGTCGTGAATTGTACACTTTGTCGCGACGCGGGCGGGGGTATCGTAGATCGTCTCGGCAGGCCCGTCGGCAAGCCGGGCTCGCCCGCACCTCATCACCTGTCGTCCATGACATGAGTCGGGTTGACATCCACCTTGCAGGAAGCAGCGATGTGGAGGGTTCACGCACGAGATCAAGTGCGGACCATGCAGGACCCGTAAAGTCGAGTGCTCGTTCCAGGAGGAAGCCAACGACCCGCGCTTCAACCCGTACCTCCGCCTGGGCACGTCTCGGTCACCCCCTTTCAGCGCCGACAAGTCGCCTCATGGCGATGCGTCGTCCTCCACCTCGGCTTCTGCTCGGGCATCTGGGCACGCGTTCCCTGCGGTGATGGGACGCAACGGAGATGGGAGAGATGGCTCGGGGCAGTACCAGCCGTCCAACGAAGGGAATGTCGTCAAACAAGTAGAATCGCTACGGTCCCAGTGAGCGGTCTCCACCTCGCCCAAGACGACATACCCTTCCGGATCATGGAGACAGCTGACAGACGTCTTAAGACTCGCCGAGCTGGAGCGACGGCTAGGTACGACCCTACACGCAGAAGAGGTGCCCAAGTCGAGCGCATGGCAACCACAGCCCGAGCCGCCGTTCGTTCTCCCGTCCAATCCCACTTACGAGCCTGTTTACTTCCCGTGAGTGTTCGTGTTCTCGGGGTTTACTTGTTGGCGGAATGTGCGCCGCCGCTAACGGTTGGTGTGTGAGCCAGAACTCAAGCCCTGCCCCCGCTCCCCCCTCCCACGACCATCCCCACTTCTGTCAGCCCGCAGGACGTGGTCTGCATCGACGGCCCACTCAGCGCACTTAGCAGTATCCAAACAGACAGCGCGTTCGAGGTGGAAATCAACGACCCCATCGACCGGTCAATCCTGACCGAGGGGGAGGCGCATGTCATGTTCAGGCTGTAGGTGGCTCGTCTCCCGCTCCGTGTCGGTGACTCCTCGCCGCGCAAGTGCTGACTTGAGCAGATACTTCTCCCGCTGCCATCCCAACGCTCCGTTCCTCTACGTCGACTACGACTCGGACCTCGACCGGGTCAGGTCGAGTAGCAAGATCCTACTCCTGGCGATCCTCTGTGTCGGCGCCCGGTTCTGGAGCTACTCGTCGAGGTCGGTGCATCCCCTCCAGTGCTTGAGCCCGTCGCTGAAAGCCATAGGAGCTCTTGCTGGCTCCACCCCAGATACCACGAGCTCGTCCGCCTTCTGGACATGGAGGTCATGCGGATCACACTCCGACCTTGTCCCGACGACCTCAAGCTCGAGACCGTCCAGGGACTTTTGCTGTGCGCGCACTGGATGCCCCTTGACGTGTCGACCGACAAAAAGCAATACCGCTTCAGGTTTTCGGAGGGAGGGGCATGGCAGTGTCTCGGTCTGGCTATCCGATGGGCCACCTTCCTCGCGCTGGAACGGAGCTGTCATCTCAGCTTTCACCGGCTCGAGAGCGTCACAAAGGACGATGCGCGGAGGTATCGCACTATGCTGTACCTCACCGAAAGCGACCACTAGTGAGTGTACACAACCGTACCACTTGGGCGTTTCCCCAGAAAGTAAGCAGACACTGATCATGTCGTGATACCGTATCCTAGCTTGGCACTCTCTGCTCGCAGGCCGACCAACCTGGATCCAGGGCCACTCCACAGCGTGCTCGCCAACTTCCTTCGATGCAAGGACCTGCAGAATACCGATGGCCGACTGACATCGCTTTTCCGTGTCGCCTACTCTGCCCAGATCACCGGATGTAGGCCGACGACGATCGAGAGCGTCGAGGCGTTCGACAAGGACGTTCAGCTCATCGAGAGGTAGGTGACGCGTCCGGCGGGACTTGATGGAGTGTGACGACAGCTGACCGCGATTAGGCAGTTCCTGTTAAGTCTAGGTATGTAGCATTGCCCCGAGCAGTGTCTGAAGAAGCTCACCAGCCCCCAGGGGATCGACCAACGGACACTCTGAATCAACATTTCCCATTCAGTGAGATGGCCTCACCAAACCCTGTGATGTGCTGTGCTGTGCTGACCATGCAGCATCGCTCCGGTGGTATCGGCTCTCTTACGCCTGCGCCTTCCTAGCCAACGCCGACCCGGTCCAGCGCACCGGCAAGGCCCTCACGTGGGCGATCGAGTGGGCCAGCCAGATCCTCATCCACCTCTCAACCACCCCGTCCATCAATGTCGCAGCGCTCCCTTCCACCGCTCCTCTCGAGCCCAACCCCTCGATCGTGGACGTCATGTCGTTCGCTATCGACCATTATTTCGTCGTCATTGCATATGCCGCGTTCTTCCTCGTCAATGTCTGGTGGAGCAATCAGATGGATTGTGAGTGGACCGCACCGCACGACTCGCACCGTACCGCGCCGTCCAACCAACATTTCCATCCCCCTGACCTCTCGTGCCTACCTGTCAGCATCCACTGAACCACTTCTTTAGCAAACCTGCAGCCCCATCCCCAGCAAGGGCTCGAACCGATGGACGCCTCGACCTCTTTGTTGTTCCGCCTCGTGGACGTCGCCGCGCGGACTCTGGAAGCCGCGAGTCCACCCGAGGGCCATCTCGCCCGCCGCTACGTCGCCGTCCTGAGGGGCATGACAGGCATCATCCAGTCCGGCAAGACCCAGGCTGCCCCACCCGGCGTTGATGCGAGCGGCATGGCGACGTACCCCAACGCGCCCGACATGTCGGGAAACCTAGAGGAGGATCTGTGGTCGTTGTGGCAGAACGCCGAACTGGATACCAGCCTGGCGATTCCGAATCTGCTGGATGGGTTGTTTGATGCGCCCCAAGCGAACCAGCTGGGATGACGATCGCAGCCAGCTTCAGGCAATAGACAATGCATCTTGATCCCGTTGACCGTATGCATTCGTCGTCTCTACTTCTCTAGCCACAGTCCTTATAGGAGATACACCCTCCCCTCCCATCTACCCAACTTCATCACACCACTCACCCCGCTGCCCTCCTTCTCGTCCCCGTTTGAAATCACCAGCCTCGCACCACTCACATCGACGCCGAAAGCACCGGCGTCAAACGTGATCTCCCTCCCCATGCCATCATCGCCCTTCGCAAAGTTGAGGACGACGAGGATCCGCTGATTCGTGGTGGGGTGTTGTCGGACGTATGCGTAGCTCTCCTCAGATGCCGGATCGAGGGGGATGAAGTCGCCTGAGACATCAGCTATACTCGAAATGGAACTCAACGTTCTTGTGGAAATAGGGAGTTGGACATACCATATATGATGGCGGGGTACGCCTTTCGGAACTCGAGCATCTTCTTCCAGAAGCTCCAGACCGAGTCGGGGTCGCCCATCCCGCTCTTCACGTTCCAGGTCTTGTAGTCGTCGTGGACTCGCATCCAGGGGGTTGCCTTGGAGAATCCGGCGTTGGGCGTGTCATCCCACTATCCAAGGTCAATCACCTCGCCGGCGCCGTTCCCAATCCCAACACCAACGCGAAGCTCTCCCAGTCGCTCCTGTTGCAACCCGACCCGACCCAACCCACCTGCATCGGCGTCCGGCCATTATCCCTCGCTGTCATCCTCAAGCTCTTCAATACGTCCTTCATCGCCTCGTCCCCCGTCACTCCCTGTCTCTCGAGATACAGCCTCTCCCCTTGCAAGTTCTGCACCGCCTCGATGTCCTTGTACTCCTCCTCCCCCCACTCGCTCGGGATGTTGGCCATGCCGATCTCCTGGCCCTGGTAGATGAACAGCGTGCCGGTCAGGGTTGTGTGAAGCATGCAACATAGTTTGCCGGACTTGGACCGGTTCGAAGGGTGGTCCGAAGCCAGTCTGGTGATGATCCGGGATTGGTCGTGGTTCTCAAGACTACAACCCAACGTCAGAGTCAGCGTCTCAGCGCTTCTTCCGCACTTGACAGTATCGACCAAGCTGCGCACGCACTAGTTGCTGTTCCATCCACCGAACTTTGACATGTCCACATTCCACTCGTTAAAGATGGCCTTCATCCCGCTCAACTTCCAGTCCGGGTTCCAGCTCCGCCCCCAGGGGCGCGAGATCCGGTCGAACCCTTGGCTGAGCGCGGCGTCAGTGTCAGCGCTACAATCTCCAGGACCATAAGTCCGCGGCAGGTTCCGGTGCGGGTCGAGTTTCCGCTTATGACTCACTGGTGGAAGTGGAAGACCATCTGGAGTTCCTTGTTCTCGGGCTTGGAGTAGATTGCAAAGGATTCAGGCCCCTGTGTTCCGGGACATTCGCCAACGCTGTGCACATAGGTATCAGCTTGGTTCACCCGTACAGCCGGGACCCGTGTGCCGCATCTCCGTGGGACTGGGACTCACGCAAAGCAGTCGTAGTGGCTCAACACCTCGCGATGCATCTCCTTGAGGAAGTCGTGCACCCTCGGACGGTTCACTGAGAGATCGCCGAAGCTCTGGAACTGCCTCCCGGGGACCGTGATAGGGGCGTCGGGTAATCCAGGTGCTTTGGAGATGTAGTTGATCTGGCGAAGCGAAAGTGTCAGCGCCCACCACTTCAAACATGACTTGTAACTTGGATATCCTTGCACCCCCGCCCCTTCTCCTGCTGCCTTTCGGGAGAAAGATCTTGTGCAGAGCCACGGGGTGCAGCGGCGACGAGACGCCACACCGACCCACCACGTCCATCCTAAACCCGTCCGCGCCCCGATCGAGCCACCACCTCATCATCGCATACACCGCCTCCCTCAGCTCGACGTTCTCCCAATTCAAATCGGGCTGCTCCTTGAGGTACAAGTGGAGGTAGTACTCGGATGTGGTCTCGTCCCATTCCCAAGCGGATCCGCTGGGTGCGGCGTGTCAGCGGAGATCTCGGCGGGTCAGAATACGGGTCGGTGTGGGATGAGGCTGCTTGGCCGCCTCCTCTACCTCCCTGCGCCCCCGCGCTCCTTCCACCACTTCTTACTCTCCACCCGCTCCTCCCCCCCTTTCTCCGCCCACCCTGCGCTCGGGGTTGCTCTATGGGCCATTCGGTGCGACGTAGAGCGTTTGGTACCAGGAATGAGCTCAAATGGGCCATGAATCATCCACTCACGCGCCAAAGCTCGACTTCCAGTTGTTCGGAGCCGTCCTCACGCCCTGCGCATCGATATGGCCGGGGTGCCAGATGTACCAATCCCTCTTGTGGTTGGATTTAGACGAGCGAGAATCCTTGAACCAGTCGTGCTGGGCGGGTCAGCGGCCCGATCGGGCGATTGGTACGGCCACGACTTGCGTCGTCTGTGAGAGAGACCCTGGAGGAGAGATACAGGCAGGGAGTGGCAGAGAGAACCAGAGGGAGAGAGGGAGAGAGGGAGAGAGGGAGACATGAGATAGGATCGACGCTGCGTCACGCCGCGCCACGCCCCGCTCACCTGGTTGCTCGTGTGGTTCACCACCAGATCCATCACTAGCTTCATGCCCCGCTCATGACACGCGTCGCGCAGGGCATCCCAGTCCTGCAAGGTGCCGTACCGCGGGTCGATCTTCTGATAGCTGACGAGGGGTCAGAGTGGTTCGGGCATCGACCACGAGGCATGGGACGGGGGAGCCAAGCAACCACGCAAACACCCAACAAGCCAACAACCCAACAACCCGACCACCCGGCCACGCAGCCACCCGGCCACGCAGCCATAGTGTGCTTTAGCAGCCTTCCGCGCTTCTCGCCGGATTGGGCTGAGAATTGAGATCTCACCGCGGACCATGGAACGAGGAGGAAGAAGTGTGGGGGCGGGAGTGAGGAGCGAGGAGCGAGACGGAGTAGGTGGCATAACGCCGAGGGAGAGCGGAGTGAGGAGTCCGTACCCACTTGGATATATCATACCCCATATCCGCCTGGGGGCTCTCATAGCACGGTGACAGCCAGATCATGTCCACCCCCAATTCCTGGAGGTACGGCACCCGCTCGACCACGCCGCGTAGTGTGCCGTGGCCGTTTGCTGCGTGGTCCGCGAACGAGGCCTGGGGGGTTAGTGATTCCAGACCGGCGGCTCCAAGGCCGGGCCCTGGCTGCGCGAGACTGTGAAGTTGGGAACGGAAGTGGGCGGGGGAGTGGTCGGGAACGAAGGTGTGCCAGGGAGGGGAGGTGTGAGCGGAGCGGGGGCGGATATTTGGCTGGGCGCGAGCTGGCTCACTGGGTACACTGCACATGGTCAGCTGAGGGGTCCTTTGTAAAGCTGTCTGTAGGAGTCCGGGATACTTGTGGATGCTCCGCAGGCGAGTAGGCACACACCACACACAGAACGACAACGGAATGGATGTCTTCGACGTGGACGCCTAAGCCGAAGCTCGCGCCGACGCCGCCGACCCCGCCCGAACCCACCTTGGTAGACCGTCGCCTCCTTCCACCAAGCCGGGTCAGAGGGGGCAGTGGCGGTGATCATGGCGTGGGTCTGTCTGCGGTGGGCTTGGACTACAACGGATTGCGAGTGCGACGGTGCGACGTAGGAGGCAAGGCGTGTATGTGCCGGGATCGACTGGGAGGAGTGAAGGAGTGGAGGCGATGACGAGCAAGCGCAACAACAGCAATTGCAAGAATCAAGCCCCAATCGCAGAATCAAGTCCCAGTCTCAGTGTCCCAATCCAAAACCCAGCCGGACCCAAGCCAAGCCCCTACTCGGACCGGACGCCAGACCGAGACCGAGACCGCGACCGCGACCGCCGCCCCGCAGCATTCTGGAGCGCCGAAAACGACAATGCGAGAAATCAAACCAAATCCGCTATCGCGACCACCGTCGGATCGGGCCGGCCGGCGGCGGCCCGTACGGTGCAAGGACGGTACCGGTAACCACACACCGTGGCCGTGCGGTGCTCGTACGCGTACGAGTACGTACAGTCGCACAGTCGCGCCCCTGTGGTTTCGCCTGCGCTTCCTATCGCCGAGCCGAGCCTTGAGCCAAAGGACAGCGACGGGGTCCACCCAACCCCATCCTCGGCGTGGCGGCACTGAACTCTGCGTACCCTAGGTCCGTATCTGCCGAAAACCCCCTCAAGCTTCGGATTTAAGCCAAGCCAAGACCGGCGTCCGGTAGCCCTATCACAAGGTGCGAGGTACGCGATTGCTTCGTGGTTGTCGTCGCGTTCTCGTCGCAGTCGGTCGTCTTGTGATTTCTGATAGATTCTCCCGGATTTGTGGAGCGACAAGTCTTAGCTGGGACAGTCTCGACAGAAGCCAGCGGCTAACCCGGGCAGGGACTCGAATCTGAGTGACGACCTGTAGGGTACAGCTTAAAAAGACAAGTACTCTACAGTACTACGTACAGAAGGACGACAAAGCCGGAACGTCTCACCCGAGCATGCTCCCAGATGCCATATCGTTGGATATGCCTTGTGCTCCTGGCAGGTCTGGGGCTACGTTTCAGTACCCTCGACGAGCTGCGGGGGTTCGGAATGAATCGACGGCCCTGCCGGACTGCGCACCGCGCCAAGATGTTTCGGACGCGACGTGCAATCCATGAGGTGCTAGTGGAGTGGCGGACCAGGCGGTATCGTACAGACTGGTCATGATGCACACGAGGTGGCTCGCGTCCTCGAGGCCGCTTCAAGCTTCATCCAGTGACCCGCCAAGGCGCACTCAATGATTCTCATGACCTATCTACAGCAAGGATTGCAGACATCTATACAACGCATGACTGTGTGTACGAATTACAATTCCTCCAATAATAGCGAGGAGACACGGACGCTGCGACCCATGTCAACCCAGCCGAGCCCGTCTCTTTCATCCTTCTCTCCGAGGTATTCTACGCGGGAGCGTACCCCGACCTCGCCTCCGCTTTCAGGGCGTCGTCGCACACCCGCGTCACGCCGAGGAGGTATTCCTCGTTGAGCCGTCGCCCGACCAGCTGGATCGCAACGGGACATCCTACCGACTCCTCCGGCGAATCTGATGGGATTAGCTCACCACCGGTCTCTCACCTCTGCCTGTCTCACCACGGAGCGAGGAAATTAATCAGAGATGGTATGGCGGAGTCGTTGCCACTCACATCCGTCCCATACCCTTGCCTCGACCTCGTTCCGGGGGGAATACGCCGGCTTGTCGTCGAGATCCGTTGAGACGCTCGTGACGGGTAGTGTGGTCCCGCAGTAGTCGAGGACGTTCCATAGACTGGTGTAGTTGTCGTAGATGCAGCCGTATCTGCGCGGCTTCAGCGACAGCGACGATACTGACTACCACTCTACCCCCAAACCATCGTGCGGAGGCCGCGATCGTCGCGTCCTACTCACTTTGGCGCCGCTGGCCAGACCGTACACGGCAAGATCAACGCGTCGATCTCCCTCCCCGTGTTCGTAACGCCCTTTGTTCCGGCCCACCAGCGCATCACCCGCTTGGAATACTCCGTGCGCTTACTCTGAGCGACCCACAGCTCCGACACCGTCGCGGGAACGCTGAGTGGTCGGGAAGTCTCAACCAGAGATTGTGCCCCGATAGACGGGCTCAGCGCGCCGCTCCCACTGCTGCTGAGGCAGAAGCAGCTGGGGAGGGAAGGGTCCGTCATCGCCTGAAACATGTCGAAGCCAGCGGGCCAGGGCTCGGAGTTCGTGGCGAGCGTGTCGCATATCAGACGGGCGGCGGCGGAGCGGTACAGCGCGAACTTGAGCGACTCGGCGTAGAACGGGTCGTGCCTAAAGACGGATCCCACGGATGTCAGCGCAGCTCGCAGCTGACCATAGACACGGACTAGGATGCGGCGAATGAGGAAGGGGGAAGTCCTTGAATCGGCTTGGGATGGACGGTTGCCACTCACAGATCCAGCTCAACCACCGTGTGGCCCGCCGCCTCGAGGGCACGCTTCGTCTCGAGCAGAGCACGCGTGACGGGGGGTAAAGGCTTGCACATGCCATCGTCGAGCACGAGGCCTGCATGGTGCATGGGTCAGCGTCGCACACTTTGAACGACGATCTTCAGGTTGCGCGGTAGCACCGCAACGAGAACGGGAACGAAGCCGTCGCCATTGCCGATCGCCGGGTGGCCATCGCCATCGTCATTGTCATTGCCGTCGTCCCGACATGCTTGTCGCGCCGCGCCGCACTCACCAAAGCACAGCTTCTCCGGCACCTCCACCTCTCTCCACGGGATCGGCAAACACCCCGGATCTCCCTCCCGCCAAGGCTCACAGCCCAGCACGGCGCGACACCACGCCTCGACCCCTCCGAGAGAAGCGCACAGGGGTCCGACAGTGTTTTGCACGGCCTCCTGGCCTGGCAGAGGGTCTTTGAGCCCCGACGTGGGGATCCGGCCCGAGGAAGGCTTGAGCGAGTAGAGGCCGCACCACGCAGCGGGGATGCCTGTGGAGGTCAGCGATGATATCCAGAACCGAACGGGGACTCCGTGGTGTGGAGAGTGAAGTCTGATCATGAAGAACGAAGACCAGACGAGGATAGAGACGGGGACAAGGACACCGAACGACGAGGATGAGGACGAGGAGAAGGAGAAGGACGAGGACGAGGAGGACGAGGACGAAGAGGATGAGGAGGATGAGTGAACCCATTTGAGAGACACGGCAAGTCTCGATAATGTAGCTACGACGCCACCCGACTCGAGTCGACGTACGGACAGAACCCCCCACATCAGTCCCGACCCCCAACGGCGACCCCCTCATCGCGAGCAGGGCGCTCTCGCCGCCCGACGAACCCCCGCTCGAGAGGTTCCGGTTGTGCGGGTTGATCGTGTAGCCGTAGATGTTGTTGTATGTCTGGAGCGGCGTCAGCGGGGCGAGCGTGGCGTGGCGTCATCCCGGAGCGGCTCGGGGATGAGACGGTGCGGTGATCCTGGGAATGATGTGCGATGTGCGATTGCGGTGTGCGGTGTGCGGTGTGCGGTGTGCGGTGTGCGGTGTGCGGTGTGTATGGTGTGCATGGTGTGTGTGGTGTGTGTGGTGTGTGTGGAGTGTGTGATCTTTGTCCAACTGCTCCTGCTCGTCCAACTGCTCGTGCTCGAAAGAAGGAGTGAAACAGAGTGGTATGGGATAGGATGGAGTTGATATTGACAAGTAGCAAACCACGAGTCAACAACCGACTCACCTCGCCCGACATCACAGCCAACGGCACACTGGTCTTGCAGAACAACACCGCCCCGCACTCTCTCATGATCCGCGTGATCTCCGACTCGTCCTCCTTTCTTGCAGGGTCGAACGCGTGGGTCGTGTACCCAATCGTCGCGTCGACTCCTTCGACCTGAAAACAGTCCTTGAGCGAGACGGGGAGACCGTGCAGCGGTCCCCTCGGAATCTCGGACTGGGCGTATGCCGCGTCGAGCTCCGCCGCGGAGGTTAGGGCGTCGGAGAAGAAGATCTCGGAGAGACAGTTGGTCTGGAGTGGGCGTGGCGTCAGTACGTCCCTGCGAGGTTGCGTGCGCAGGAGCGGGTGTCCGGTGGTCGGGACCTCGTCGTGGACAGGTCACTGGATGTCACTTGCACGAGGTCCTGGCCACGGGGTGGAGCTTTTGCCCACTGGCTTGCCGCATAGGCAGCGTATTGACGACCCGCACTCACCAGTTGCTGAGCGATTGCCGCCCGTTTGCAGAACGCGAGTGTCACCTACAGCATATGTCAGCTTCAGCGCAACATGCTACATCACCCCCCAGCCCGCATGGCGGAGCAGGTCGTGACAACCCGAAACTCGACACCTCACGACGCTTCACGAACACTTCACGATACGACTCGACTCGACACGACACGACACGACACGACACGACTCGACACGACTCGACACGACACGACACCTCACGACACGACACGACACGACACGACACGACATTGCTCACATCGCCCCAACCCACCTCGTAAGACGAGTACTCCCTCTCAACCAGTTTACGGAGCAGCACCTCCACCTCCTCCCCCGTAATCTCCAGTTCGCGGGGGGAGAGCAACCCGCACTCCTCCGGCACGTCGACCACGCTGAGTCTGTCGTCGGGGACTAGTCCGGGGGGGAGACGCCATGCGGGAGGAATGGCCTGGGCGCGCTGCGACCGCTTTTTCTCCGCGATGATCTGCCATCCCGCCACGGGGAGGTGGGTTGGTGCCGCCGGTCTAGGAGTTCTAGGGTTGAGGTGCGAGGGGGGGCCGTCGACACTGGATACGACGTTGGATAGGGGTTTGAGAGGCAGGGAGGAGGAGGAGGAGTCCGGAGGGGTCACGGCGATAGCGATGGGCATTGTCGATCACAGTGGGGAAGTCGCAATGTACGAGCAAGGCCAGGAAGTCGGTGGGCGAGCGAGCGAGCGTGAGAGCGTGAGCGTGAGCGTTGTCGTGGTGGTGTGGATGTCGAAGAAGCAAGTGGAAGTTTCCACTCGAGGTCCAATCCGACGTCCAAGTCGAAGTCCCAGTCGAAGTCCTGGTCACAATCCCAAGTCGAGATTCAAGTCGAGTTCCTTCCAATGGGATCCGCTTGGACCGACCCCGCACCGCTCCAACCCGTATCAGCCCGCAGCGTGAGCTTTGTCCGACCCTCGCCCTTGCTCTCGCTCTCGCTCTCGCGCTCGCCGTCGCCCCAGATTGCACTTGCGGCTTGCCGCTTGGACCGGACGAAATTGGATTGTGTTCCCGTCGTATCGTGGTCACCCGACTAAGCAATGCATGCTTAATCGTGCTTAGTCGCCCTCTAGCCCCCACCCGGGAAGGTTCCATGTTCTGGACCTGGTTGGTCTGACTCTGGTTTGGGCTTATCTCTCACATCTCTCGCTTCGACGCCACCCCGCAGGCACACTGCCACAGCGCCACCACCCGGACTCCGACGACATGTTCCCGATCCTGAATTTTTCGGAGAAGCCGCTAGGCGATCCTGTCGGCTTGCCGAGACGATTTGTGGAACGGCCGCCGGCGCAGGGGCATGGGGCGGGGGCGGGGGCCAGGGGGCAGGGGGACAGCAGGTAGTGGACAGACAACATTGATTGGAACATTAGGACCCAAATCTTTCGGCGTAACCGACGGGGCCGATGGATTCGACCGGAGGGCGAGGGAGGTTTTCGGCGGTCCGGCGCGGTATCCGGTATCTTCTGCACGATGAACCGCTGCATCCACCATATCCACAGCGCGCCAGCGCGTCAGCCGTCAAATATGGAGGGGCGCAGAGCGTGCAGCGAAGGCCAAGACCATGCCGGGGTGCTCCGGTGCGGTCGTGTGGAGCTTATCTCGACGTACCAACCTCGTTATCGTCCACGACCGCCTACCCTCGGCGCTCGACGTATATATATATACACACGGTGTCTTACCACCCGAAGTACCACATCACGCAAGGATAGCGTAGTGTACTCGTTCCACTGCCGTACCGATTCTCCGGAACCGAGCACCCACACGACTACCACCACCACTACCACTACACCGAGTCCTCTCCCAAGTCGAGTCCTCTTGCCCTGAAACACCCCGCCGACATCCTCGCCATGGCCGACTCCAAGTCCGACTCCATCGAGGGCATGCCCCACCTCCCAACAGACACCGAGCGCGGCACCAAGGAGGGCGTCGCAGAGGTCTTCCCCGACCACGCGCACCTCTCTGTCGGCGACATCTTCCGAGGAACGGCAGAGGTCCCCCCTACGCCCTTCGAGCAGAAGGCTGCGTTGATCAACGAGTGAGCGGAACGATCCCAGCCGAATCAGAGTCCGAGTCAGAGTCATTGCTGACCCCACCCCTCCCAGGGAGATCGACAAGTTCGGTTTCGGAAAGTACCAGATCTGTATCTGGTTCCTGTGCGGTTTCGGCTACTTCCTCGACCTCGCCTGGGCCCAGGGTGTCGGTCTCGGCGCCACCGCCATCTAGTGAGTAGCTCTTTCATTCGCATTGGGGTGCCGCTAACTCCCCTCGCAGCCAGGAGATGGGTGTCCCAGCAGGCAAGGAGTGCGCGCGATTCTCTCCCGGTGACCAGATCGTGTATCGAGTTGCTGACGCGGTGGTCGCAGGGGTCTCATCTACACTTGTGCCAACGCCGGTCTTGCGTGAGTCCCCTCATCCTCCCTGTCGGACTGCACTACGTTTCGTGGTCGTTCCGACGCGCTGACCCCCCTTCCAGCATCGGCGCCCTCGGTTTCGGAATCATCACAGACATCATCGGCAGGAAATGGGCTTTCCAGATCACCTGCCTTATCACCTCTGTCTTTGGCATGCTCCTCGCCGCGCCAAAGTACAACTACGGAGCCATCTGCGGCATCTACTTCCTCTCCTCCATCGGACTGGGCGGTAACATCCCCATCGATGCTACCATCGCGCTCGAGTTTCTTCCCCAGAAACGCCGCGCCATGGTCTCCCTCCTGAGCATGTGGCAGCCCGTCGGCGTCGTCGTCGCCTCTGGTATCGCCTACGGCACCGCTGCCAAGTACCGTTGCGACACGACTCTCCCCGCCTGCAACGCCGTCGCGGACGGAGCGCCCTGCTGCACCGTGTCGATGAACATGGGCTGGAGGTACGAGTACATCATCATCGGCGCGATGACCCTCGCGGTGTTCGCCGCCCGGTTCTTCATCTTCAAGTTCTACGAGTCCCCCAAGTTCCTCCTCTCCAAGGGCAAGGAGCAGGAGGCCATCGACGTCCTCCACAAGATCGCAAAGTTCAACGGACAGCCCGCGCCCACACTCACCGTCGAGATGTTCCGCGAGATCGACCGCGCCAACGGCGTCGACCCCGACGCCGAGGCCAGCGGCTCCCACGCGAAGAACGTCGTCGCCGGCGTGATCAAGAGCGTGGGCCACCTCAAGGGGCTCTTCTTCAACAAGCTCGAGCTGTTCATCTTTGCCCTCCTCGCCCTGGCCTACATGGTGAGTCGGCGCGGGTATCACTCGGGTTCAAGAGAGAGTCTTGATCCAGCCTGGAGCCACCAACACCCCGATCCCCGCTGACACCACACGCATCAGGGCGACTACTGGTCCTTTAACCTCGCGGGCAGTTTCCTCCCCATCGTCCTCCTCAAGAACAACGTCTCCACCGGCCAGACCACCGTCACCGACACGTACCGCGAGTACGTCTACATCTACCTGCCCGGCGTCATCGGCGCCATCCTCGCCCTGTTCTCGGTCCAGATGCCGCTCCTCGGCCGGAAGTGGTCCCTCGTCCTCTCCGCAGCGCTCCAGGGTCTCTCCATGGCCATGTACACCCAGGTCAAGACCACTGCGGGCTACGTCGGTCTCAACGCGCTCGAGTACATCATGCAAACGGTGAGTCGCGGCGCGGCGCACCCCGTTCGTCTCTCAGATTATGGGGTCCCGTGGCTGATAAGAGCCCTGCAGTACTTCAACGCCGTGCTCTACGCGTCGGCCCCCGAGCTTTTCGACACCACCTACCGAGCCAGTGCGAGCGGCATGCTCTCGTGCCTCGGTCGTCTCGCCGGTATCGCCGCGCCCTTCGCCGGCCAGGCCTACCTCGCCGAGTCGAGCGCCGGCATCCTCTGGCTCGGCGCAGGCGGCATCTGGCTCTCCTCTTTCGTCATGATCTTCCTCCCCGTCGAGATGAGGAACCGACAGATGTACTGAGCGCGGGCTACGGAGCGCGCAGCGCGGGGAGCTGGATATTCATTTACATCTAATCTTCTCTGGTGTTTCAAGGAGGCCCGTTGGGCGGTCGCATGGGGCGAATTCAAGCGCGAAGGGACTCCCTACGGTGGTGGTGGTGGCGGCGGCGGCGGCGGTAGGGGTGTGGCCCGATTCATAGATGGTCATTTGATGGTTAATTTTCGCCGCAGCCCAGGTGCTCAGTGAACCGCGTTGTCAACTCGATGCAATCCGTTTGGGAATAGTCACGTGCATGCAACCCGCCACCGTACACTACGTGGACCCTCTCTCTTCGTTGCTTCCGCGAGACCGGACACGCAGCCAGCCTGCAGTCTGTCTCACACGAGGAGGTATTCTCAGCGACGAGCAGACGGACGCGGACAGAAATCAACTTTTCCGCAGAACACTACTCCCGCCTCCGTCCCCGAACCGGCTCGTGCCTGGACCCGTGAACCGCGCTCCTGCGCAAAACAAAGGGGATATCCGTGCCTGAACGTGGCGGAAGCTTCTCAAACCGGCCGCTGGCTCCAGGTCCCACGCCTAGCTGATCTGCAGGGGTGAGTCCCGTGCCACGTGGAACTGACCCTGAAACGGGAAGGTGGGAGCGGGGTGGGAAGCGGTGGAGGTGCGCCAGTTGGTTACCGCTCGCGTCGACGAAAACATACACAGACGCACGCAGCGCAGTTACCATCAATCAATCAATCAAACCATCAAACCCAATCATCGTTCCCATCATCACCATCGTCACTCCCATCACCCCCATCACCCCCATCAGTCACGCTCATCAAAACACACCGAACCTTGTTCCTCCCGCGTCGGTCACGTTGGTTGCACAGCTCATCCCAACTGGATCAAACTCCAACTCCATCCTCACTTCTCACTTCTCACTTCTCACTTCTCACGTCTCACTTCTCACTTCCGCCTGCTTCACAGGAATGCAGGCATCCCTCTGACACCCAACGATCCATCCACTAAGCGTCGAAACGCAACCCAACCGACTCTCCCACCCAGCATCCAGCATGTACCGCCGTCCCTCGGCTTCCCCCTCCGCCCTACCCCACCTCGACCGCGCCGCCTCGGCCTCCTCCTCGGACTCGACCACCCGCAGCCGATCCAGCGTCGCGGGCTCATACTTCAGCCCGGGCTCCGGCTCCGTGTCGGCCACCCAGACCTCCCTCCCGCTCACGGCCGTCACCAGCGCGACCAGCGCGCTGCCCTCGCCCAAGGCCTCGCCCAGGGGCGCACACGCGAACCTGAACCTCGCCCTCGCGATGGGTCCGGGCAAGCCGGGTTGGGACGAGGTGGATCGGATGGGGTACCTGTACTCGCTCAGAGTGGCGTGAGTGCAGTTTCTTCCAGCAGCATAGGAATCAGGCATGGGGGCCGGGGGGAGAGACGTGTCGAACCAAGAGGTCGTGTCTCTGCCCAGCCTTCCTTTGTCTCGCGCGACGTTTGGTCCTGCTGCTATGCCGGTGCTGACGCCCGCAGCGTGCTCCACCACCACCTCCTCAACCCTCCTTCGATCACCGCCCGCTCCCCCACGCCCAGCTCGATCGCCTCGCCGACGCTCAACTCCCCCGGAGCGTCCCCGCGCGTCGGTCTGTCCCCTCTCCAACCGCAAAAGTCGCTCTCCCCATCGCTTGACGGTAGCTCGTCTCCCAAGGATCACAAGGACAGCCGCAAGTCCTTTGGATTCCTCTCCCGCTCGTCCAAATCCGACGCCGAGACCGTCAAGCTGCCCAAAGAGTTTCTCGCCGAGTTCTGGGGCACACTCGCCAACGAAAACGGCGACGCGGGGTGGAACTCGTCGGTCAAGATCTTCCTGGGACAAATCAAGAAGGGCACCAAGACGCCGTCGGGTCTCAACCTCCGAGAGGTCGGAACCCTCCTCGAAGGTGAGTTACTCATTCCTTGCGCTCCAGGAGTCCTTCTCCTAACTCTCTTACAGCATTCACGACCACCCTCCCGGTCCAATCCCCTACGAGCGCCGCGCCGCATGTGCACCAATCCCACCTCATGCAGCTCCTCTACAACTCCCTTCCCCGCTCATCCCACTTCTCGCCCCTCGCCCGCCCCCAGTCCGAGAAGGACCGAGACCTCCTCTTCCGCCTCCGCGCAGAGGTCCAGTCGTACATGCTGCATGCCGATCCGACTCAGCCCCTTTCCCCAAACCCCAACGGGAGCGCCTCCACCCTCAAGCCTGCCCTCCCGGTTTCCACTGGCCATCCCAGCGTCAATGGTAGAAGCGGCTCGCCCGTCAGTCTTGCGGTCGGAGCGCGAAACCCGGCGCAGGAAGTCAAGCGGAAGCCCAGCCCTATCTGGGTGAACCCCGAGGATATGCTTGGAGAGATGGCAGAGACCGTCGGAGAGGTCTGGGGCGTTCCAAAGGACATGGTGGAGAAGGATGTCGAGAATATCAAGAACAACGGTCCGCTTGAGAGGGTGAGGCCATCGTATGATGGTTGAGATACGCGTACTGACAGGCTCAGCTCTACCTCAAAGACCTCAAGCAGATCCTTAGCGCCGGCTCGTCGGTGCCCAACGGAAACTCCGCCGTCCAGCGTCAACGCCAGGAAGCCCTCTCGCAGACTCTCCAGTGTCTCCTCCGCGACTTCCCCGAGCTGGCAATGCCAGGTTCTCCTCTCGAGTACGACCCGTCCTCCTTGTCGAGCGACTCCTCTGGCTTGGCCCTCGCCGCATTCTTTACTCCCCCGCGCAAGGTCGAGGTCTACGCGCGACTCACGTCCCTGGTGTCCGAGTCCGCCGGCCTGGGCTCCAAGTCTCGCGACCTCGTAGAGCGCTGCAGAGACGTCTGGGGCGTGACAACCCGTCGTGAGCGGGAGAAGGAGATGGAGAACGTGGTTTCGGCTTGGTATGCCAGCGTTGGGACCGCGGACGAGGCGATGTGGGGCAAGACCCTCGCCGACGGCGTTCGCGATCTCAGCTACGGCATGAGGGTCGGTGACCCGCTCCCATCTGTCATGGAGGATCTCCTTGCCAAACTTCTCGATCAGCTCGCCACGGCTACCGCTTCCATTTTCCCTACCACGGCTGTTCCACCTCCGCCTCCCCCCGTCTCCCTCTTGCCCCTCATCAACGCCGCTGGAGACTTGTTCATCTCCCACCCAATGCTGCTCAAGCGCGCTGACGATCTCGCCGATGAGCTCAAAGGCGCGGCGGTGGGTGAGTACGTGGCGGCGGTGGGCCACATCATGGGCGGAGTCGGCCAGGAACTTGGCGGCGGTCAGAGCAGATATGGAGACAGCGTCAAGGACGCGATGGTCGAGGGATTCGAGAAGGTCGCCAAGTGGATGGAGAAGGAGGTGCGCAACGTGCGCAAAGTCTGGGGCAGCGGTCTAGGCAGGTGGGTCGGCTACAGCCATCCTCAAACATTCCAGGGTCGCGCTGATGGCTCAGCGTGCTCAACCCCGCGGCGATCATCCTCTCCAAACAGCTCCCGCTATTCCTCGCGGAGCTGCACACGCTTGACAAGCCTCGTGGACCTGCGTCGGACGTTTTCGCCCTCTATGAGACGACCGGTCGTCTGCTCGAGACCTGGGAGGATCTCTGCCCAACGTGAGTTGTCGCTCGACACTTCCCCAGCCGTGATTGCTGATGACGCAGCAACGAGCACGGTTTCGAGCTCGACGCGTTCTTTGAGCCGCATGTGCTCGCTTGGCTCCGGGACACGGAGCTCAACAACTCCACCGAGTGGGTCTCGCGCGCCGTGGGTATGGATAGTGTGAGTCGCATTTCGTCGAGAAGCGTTCCGTCTGATCGCTCGGGCTGATTGGACCCTCGCAGTGGGTTCCCGAAGGGGAGAACAAGCACTCGCAGTCGGTCATTGACCTATTCGAATTCGTGCGCGAGTCGGCGCAAGTCATCCTTCACGACCTGCCTCTGAGCGAGTACAAGCGCGCCGTCTACCTCATTGATCTGTCCAAGGTGAGCAGGAATCTGTATTATTCTTGGATGATATACATCCGGCTGATCGCTGATCAAACCAGACCGTCTCCTTCGCCGTGAGGCAGTACGCTTCGACGGTCGAGGCGCTCTTCGTACACGACATGAACCCGCCCAAGGCCTCGACCCCGACCCTGGAGCTCAGCAACAAGCTCAACGAGAAGATTGGAGGCAAGGCATCCTCGTGGTTGGCAAAAGGTCAGCAGGCGGTGAAGAGTCTCGAAAGGAAGAAGGTTGATGGGTTCTCGGTGCCACCGGCGGTGAGTCGAATTCCTGCTGCGCTGCGCTTCCTGGGCGTTGCTGATGTCCCGACTACAGGCCTGTGTCAAGCTCACCGACATGGGCGCCAGCAAGATCTGCGTCGACGACCTGCTCTTTGCGCTCGAGGCCGAGGACACGACCCGTATCATCAAGGCCCACAAGCTCAACACGAATGCTCCTCCCGAAAGGACCACCCGGCATGTGTTTACCGTCACTGTCGCACGGGGCGAGAACCTTCTGGGCAAGAGCCAATCCAAGGGCGCGGACGGGTTTGTCGTCATCACCGACAAGGAGAATGGGGGGAGGTTGATCAAGACGAAGACGGTGTTGGGCGCGGAGGATCCCAAGTGGTGAGTGACCCCGAAGCCTTCAGAGGGTCCTGACTTTGAGGGTTTGAGTCGAGCTGGCTGACTCGGATCAGGGAGCAATCGTTTGAGATCTCGGTCGGGGCCATCAAGACGCTCGAGCTGGTGGCGTACGACCGCCAGCTCGTGGGCAAGCACGAGCCCATCGGGATCGCGACGTTCAACCTCAACCCCAAGGCGTTTGGCGAGTGCGCCACGCGTGATATTGTCCTCCCCCTTTCTCCGCGCGGGATGGTTCACCTCCGGATCTCGATGGATGGCGGGGAGCGCCACGATATCGCCTACCACCTGTCCACAGCGACCCGCGCGCTCGACAGGGTCGAGAACGACATGGTCCGGGAGATCGTGGATCGGATGAGCGAGTTTATGCGTGCACAACTCTCCGCGCAGACCATCAACGGGATGACCAAGGTGCTCAAGGACAAGAAGAAGCCCAGGGCGGGGTTGAGCGAGGGGGAGATCGAGGGGAGCTTGATGCCTCTGTTCGAGTATCTGAACGAGAATGTGAGTGGGTCAGCCTTCGGGGCCCGAGATGGGGAGCGAGAGGTGCGAAGGTGGAAGGGGCAAAGGGGTGAGGTAGGGTGATGGTGGCCAGAGCGGCTAGTTAGATGGAGGAAGGCCGACTGGAACCGGGGTTGTTCAAGTAGTCGCCACGGCTTCGGGCGCAGATACGATCCGTCGCTCCGTTGCGTTCTTCGCGTCGCGCGATTCCTCGCTGACTTTGCAGTTCTCCGTTTTTTCGGTCACGCTCACCCCGACGACCCGACTCGTTCTCATGTCGGCGATCTGGCGACGGATCATCGACATCCTCATCTCCCTCCTGGTCCCGCCTCTTTCGGACAAG
Organism: Saitozyma sp. JCM 24511; assembly: GCA_001600855.1. Lineage (NCBI taxonomy): Eukaryota > Fungi > Basidiomycota > Tremellomycetes > Tremellales > Trimorphomycetaceae > Saitozyma > Saitozyma sp. JCM 24511. The sequence goes on along the minus strand of BCLC01000021.1, from coordinate 346,598 downwards.
CCTTGCTCCTCGGCCCAACTCGGTCCTCTGGAGATCGACGTGGTGTTCAAGTGGCTCCAGCTCCTCAAGTCCTTTTTCAACGCATCGGAGAATGGGGTCGAGCACGGTATCCCCCTGATGGAGCTCCAGAAGGGGGGTTACAAGGACATCATCATGCTGGGGCAGTACCTCGACCTGCCCACGCCGGCGCTCAAGGAGAGGGCGGCAGCGGCGGTCAAGTCGGCGTCGAGACCCGGCGCGGCGGGACCCCTCGCGGGAGCGATGGCAAGGGTGTCGATTGGACCGGGAGGCGGCATAGAAAGCGGAGAGGAGAGGATGGCGGAGATTCTGCTGCGTATTGCGAGGACCAGGTGGGTTGGGTTGGCTCTGCTTGCTCTGGTTTCTCTTCTTGCTCTTCTTGCTCCTCGTGCTCTGCTTGCTCTGCTTTCTCTGATTTCTCTGATTGTTCTTCTTGCTCTGATCTGCACTGCCCGATCTTCTTGCTTTGCTTTCTCCGCTTTCTTCTCTTGTTCTGCTTCCCGGACTGTCATGTGTGTCCTGTCGAGTGGCGATAGGCGATCGTCAGGCTGTGGGTGTGTGGTGATTGGATGTCAGCGACGAGATGGTGTGGTGTCTTCGTCCACAGCTGCGGACCACACGTGTAATCCGTTGAGCCCGAGTCGAGCTGACGCCACGCCCCGACTTAGATCCGACACGGCGGAATTCCTCCAGACGCAGATCGCCTCGCTCACCCGCGCGAGGATCGAGCGGCAGGCGGGGGTCATGTGAGGGAGACGGTGCGGTGGGATCGACCGAGGGCGGCACGGATGGCGAGGGAAAGATCCGCCTCGGTCCTTGCTCCTTGCTCCTTGCTCCTTGCTCCCTGCTTCGTGGCGGCTTGTGGTGTGGCGGCTTGTGGTGTGGTAACGTAGCCTGAGCCAAGACTGTTGGGGCGAGGCGTGAGGCGTGATTGGGTTGACGCGATACTGGACATGGAACAGCGGACGGAGGAATTGGATTTGGTATCACATTGCGATTGCGTGGGGTTAGGATGGAATTGGGTAGGGACCGACTTGGACGGTGGATTTGGACTTGGACTTGGACTTGGACTAGGATCTGGACACTCGGTGCCGAGCGCCGCGGCGATAGGCTTCGTCCCCGTATAACCAACACCGAGTGCTGTATATATATACCTTTATACCTCGAGTATAGATCTATGCGTCATGTATCAGAGTACCCATGCGCTGTGATTGATCGATGTCATACCGCCGCTGCGACGTGCTCCTTCCTGTCTGGTGTCTGGTGTCTGGTCTCCGCCGGACGCGATCACACGTATTACACCGGTTGCAGCGGTTAAACCGATCACAGCGATCACAGCGATCACAGCGGTCGCAGCGGTCACAGCTGTCACAGCGGTCACAGGGTTTTTCGCTCCTTGCACGGGACCTCGCACAGCGACCAGATGATGGCTCATGAATCCAGTAAACCATGGTGCAAGTCGAGTCGATTGGGCAGGAGGTCGTTCGCGGCCGGTCTGCGCTCTAGCCTTCCTGCGCCTCGCTACGGGGAGATTGCACCTCGTTACGGGGAGATTGCTGTGCACCACTGCCTGGGATCAGACCGGGAGGGGGGAGGGCATGCCTGCGTCGGTGCGTCGGTGCGTCGGTGCGGCGGTGCGGGACTGAGTCGGTGCATGCCCGCATGTCTGCATCGGTAGCTGCATCGGTGTATCATTTCGTCGGTTCTTCGGTTGTTCGGTGCATCCGTGCATCCGTGCATCCGTGCATTGTCCAATCTCAGCCACGTATGGATACAATCAGCGCCGCACCCGAGGCGAGGCGCCGCACCAGACCGCCGTCGCCGTCGCCGTCGATCTTAACCCGCTTTCCCCCGGACCCCCGCGCTCATCTCGCCCTCGCCGCGATCGCTCATCGCGGTTCTCAAGCCCGTTGCTTCTCGTTTTTTGCTTCTCGATTCTCGGTTCCTTTCCCTTCGGTGCCGCGCATCGCGATTCTCCCATCTGTTCTTTCGAATCCCGGCTGACTCTCCCCTTGCCCCTCCCCCCTTGCCGCTCACGCCTCTCCCCTCTCCCCTCGCCCGCTCCCCGCTCCCCTCTCTCCGCCCATCCTTGACCGCTTCCGCTGCCGCCGCTCAACGGCCAGCCCTCGCCTCCCCCGGCCTCAGCCCGCCGCGCCGCCTCGCTCCTCGATCCACCTCCCCACCTCCCCCCTCCGTCCTCTCACCAAACCCCGCAACGTCCCCAACCCTCTCAACACCCCTTCATCCGGTCCTTCCCCCTCCGCCAGACTCGTGTGCGCGAAATCGATCATCCGGACCGTGAGAGGCGGACAACGCCGTTTCACTCTCGCATCGGATCTGACGCCGTCCATGTCGTCCGACTCCGAGTCGGATTCGGAGTCGGACAGGGAATCGGATCCAGACGAGGAGGGCAAATCGGATCTTGATTCCGAGTCCGAGTCCGAATCCGAGGTGGGAAACCCCGCTTCGCCCTCGAATGCCTCGCCGAACCGCACGTCGGTGTCCCTAGTCCCGGAACTCGGCCCATGGGCGTGGGCGTGGGCGTGGGCGTGGGCGTGGGCGTGGGCGTGGGCGTGGGCGTGGGCGTGGGCGTGGGCGTGGGCATGTACCCGTTTCCGCATCTTTCTCCTCCCGCCCCCCTCCCCTTGTCCCACCCCCATCTCACCCTCCTCGTCCTCCTCGTCCGAGCCCAACGCCCCGTCTAGCGCCGAAGCAAAGTCCGACCCTCTCCGCCGTTCGCCCCGATCCCACCGGTCCAGCGCGTCCTCCAGCCGGGTCGGATCGCCCTCGTAAATCACCAACACGCTCGCACCGACGAAGCGCGCCTCGAGTGTCCGAAGCACGGATTCGAGCACCGCCAGCCGGGCGTCGAGCAGGGTTAGCAGGCGGTGCAGTAGGCGAGGAGGGAGGGAGTGGGCAGTGTATGTGTGGGGGTGATGGTGGGAGTGGGGATGCAAGTGGGGGTGGGGGTGGGTGTGGGTGTGGGTGTGGTGCTGAGCGTGTGAGGGGTCGTTCGGACTAGGTGGCGTGGGCGGAGCGAGTATAGCCGGATCGGCGAATGATGACGGCGGTAATGCTGCCGGCGAGGGTTCAGTCGCAAATCCGGCTGGCTCGGAGGACGAAGAGTCCGCTGCCGCGCCGCCATGGCCAGCATTTGTCACATTCGGGGCGGTGGATTGGGAGGCGTGTGACCCAGTCGGGTCCACAGCGGACGTAGGCGTCATCGGCATCGCCACCGCAGGTTTATCCTCCCCCATCGTCGTCCCAGTCATATTCGGCGCGAGCGCAGGGGCAGGCAAAGACACCGCTTCGGCAGGCACCGACGTCGTCTCTGGGAACGTGGTAGACGCAGAGCCCGTTGGCGGTGGACTGGGCGGGGCGGCCAACGGCACTAACGACGACACGGCGTCGTCTGGTAGGGGGAAGAAACGGACCATGCCCTGGGGCAGCTGCTGGGGGGTTATGCTCTTGCCGAATGATTTGGGGGTGAGGATGTAGGTTGACGAGGCGGCGTGCCATGTCTGATAGCGGTGGGTCAGCGGGTGAGTTGAATGTGTGAAAGCGGCGTATGAGCACGAGAGAAGGGAACGAATCGTAAGGCGATTCGGGACAGGCGGAGGGGAGAACGGACGAGACGACTTGAACCCCGGACGGGTCCCGGCGGTCAAGTAGCTTGGGCGGATGGCGCACAAGAGATCCGAGGGGGAGACGGTGACGATGAAGCGTCAAAAGGGAAGTAGGCGAATGGGAAACACGGAACCACGGAACCACAGAAGCACAGAAGCACAGAAGCACAGAAGCACAGAAGCACAGAAGCACAGAAGCACAGAAGCACAGAAGCACAGAAGCACAGAAGCACAGAA
>BCLC01000021.1:257233-342617 GCA_001600855.1 Saitozyma sp. JCM 24511 | reverse complement strand
ACAGAAGCACAGAAGCACAGAAGCACAGAAGCACAGAAGCACAGAAGCACAAAAGCACAGAAGCACAGAAGCACAGAACCACAGAAGCACAGAACCACAGAACCACGAACCACAGAACGACAGAACGACAGAAGCACAGAACGACAGAACGACAGAACGACAGAACGACAGAATCACAGAACCACAGAACCACAGAACCACACAATCACACAACCACACAACCACACAACCACACAACCACGCAACCACACAACCACGAGGGTATCAGATACCCCAGTGCGCGCGCACGCCGTGCCCCACACCAAATCACACCGCCCCGTCCTGCTTCCTCGGCCACACAAAAAAGGACCCCTGGCCCACCCACCTGACATCCCGTCAACCTCAGGCCCGTCTCCCAGCTCGTCGTTTCCCTCGCCTGCCGTTCCATCCGTGCGCGCTTCTCCGGTGCGGCATCCGACGAGAAGAGGACCCGGCCGAGCTTGGCGTCGAGGATGGAGGGGCGGGTGTACGCGTGCGAGAGGTTTTCGAGGACGACGGACTACGTGGGTGAGCGAGGTCCGGGGGTGGGGGGGGGGGGGGGGGGGGGGGGGGGGGGGGGGGGGGGGGGGGGGGGGGGGGGGGGGGGGGGGGGGGGGGGGGGGGGGGGGGGGTTTGCGAGAAAGGTGGGAAGGACGGATCGCGGGAGGACGAGCGGGGGGGTAAGGACGAGAAACGGGGATTAGGGTACAGGAAGGGGAGAAAGGTGGGCGGGATGGACAGTAGGAGGACGAGCGGGAGAGGAGGACGAGGAAGGGGGATTAGGGGAGAGGAAGGGGGGTGGGTGGGTGGAAGGCGCAGGGGAGGGCGGCGGAGGGCAGCGGATATGGGGGAAAGGCGTTGGAGGAGAGATTGAGACGCTTCCGACTCGATTACGGGGTGTTCATGACCGTAACATGAGCAACAGGACATGAGCTGAGCGTGTCTGAGATCGATAGAATCGCAAAAGTCCAGTCCGAACGAAAAGTTCATGCTGGTCACGTTTCCAAAGCCAAGTTCGCGCGCCGCTCACCTCTGGTATCTCCGCTATCTCGGGTATGACCCCCCGGTCGACCCCTCCGCCGGGCTCCAACCTCCCCTCGAGCCGCAGCGTGCCGAAGAAACGGGGCACGAACGGGCGGAGGCGGGATAAGGGGGAGGACCGGCCCTCGTTGAGAAGTTGGTAGAACGCGATTTCGCGGGGGAGCGCGGGCTAAGGCAAGGCAAGGCAGGTCAGCGCGGTGTGGGAGAGTAGCGGCGGCGCGAGAGGCGAGGATGGCGACGTTGGCGACGTTGGAAACTGAGGGGGACGGGGAGGTGATGAGGTTGTTGCAGCGAGTAGAGTGGGTATCGGGCATCGGGGTGGGTACCGGGTAGAGGGTGGGTCCGCAATACATGGCGCCCATGTCGCTTTGGTCGAGCTCCTCAGGCATGTCTTAACCCGCAACCGGCCTTGAGCAGCCCCAGCCCGCTGACTCTGTCACACTCCCACTACGCTCCCGCTCCGCCATACTTCCGCACCGCTCTCCCTCTGTTACGCCTCCGCTACGCTACCGCTACGTGCCGCTGCCGCGCCGCCGCGCCGCTCTCGCTTCGCTCGGCGGCCCGCCGGACCCACCTTGATGACCAGCTCGCCCGACTCGTCCGACATGACGTTCTGGTGTCCCGCAACCTGATGCGCTAGTGGTGTGGCCGCACGAGCGAGGAGGAGGTGGTGGCTCATGCGGGGGCTGACGAGGTGACGAGTTGAGATGGGGAGGAAGGGCGGGCGGAAGATGGGCGGGAGCGAGGAGGGAGAAGCGGTCGCGAGGACAAGGAACCGGGGGAGATGGGTGTGGAGGTGTGCCGGGGGTTAAGGAGGCGACGCTATGTGATCAGCTGAGAGGGATGTTGGGATGCAAGGTGGAGATGAAGATGAGTGATGAAGAGAAAGGTATCACATCTAGCGTAGCGGAGCGGTGCGAAAGGGGCAGCTTCCGACGGAACCAAACAGCAACGAGGACGGACACTCATTGACCGACCGGGGCGATCAACAATGCATGCATATGCATATGTACTTTGCACATGAACATGCTTTGGATCCAGTGCCGCGGCTCGACACACGCCATGGCGAGCAGCGAGTACCTCCCAGAGTGAACGTCCTTGCGATTCCAGCGAGGGGTTTCTTCTCGCTCCCGCCGCAACGGCCACAGGATGTCATCTACTCGGCGAGACAATGGAGTCTGCATTGGATGTACTAGTACCAACCCACCGGCGACCATCGCCATGCTCATGGCTGCCGCTGTCGCTTTGGCTTGCGTCTCTTCGTCTCCTCGTCGTCGAGTCGTCGAGTTGTCCGATCATTGGTGTCGCCAGGAGACCTGGTCTGACTGTCTGGTCGGTCACCAGGTCGTCTCACGACGAACCATTGCTCACCACCACCTGCAGGGCGATCGGGTGTGATTCCACGGCACTTCACCAGCTCCGATGCCTCTCCTCCGTCTCGTCTCGTCGCCGCCAAGCAATCGATCTCCACTCTCGCTCTGACGTCTTTGCCCCTGTCGAATTTGATGAACTCGGCCGTGTCTGGCTTGTGGGATGTGGCCATGGTCCTTCAAATTGGTGAAAAAGCCACCGAGAGAAAGGCGATTAGCGCCAAGAGGAGAGTGCCAGCGAAACCACTGCCATTGCACATGCACAGCACAGCAAGCAGCCTTCCCCTCTGGCGTCACGGAGGGGGCAGCTCCGGCGACACAGAGCCAGGCGATGACGGCGTGCGAGCAGGAGGCAGAGGGCGCATGTGTATATATACACACCGTCATTGACTCGCGCCAAGAACTCCCCGCCGAGATAGTAACGTTCCTTCGTGACCAGCTCGCGTGACTGCCCGTTGCCACCGCCAACAGCAACAACAACAACAACAACAACAACATCAACACCCTCGAGCACAAACCCACAACAACACAACACCACCGCCGACAAGTTCCCGCCCATCGCCGAACCGCCGCAATGGGCCGAAGCGCCAGCGCATTCGTCTGGCCGTGGACGAGACGCTCCGGGGGGGCAGAGACGGAGGGTGAGAGGCGGTGGAGGATATTCTGGAGCTACATCCCGGACTGGGTGCTCACGATCTTTCTCTGGGTGAGTGCGGTGCGGCGCGGCGAAGCCGGGACGCTGCGATGCGGGGGCTCGGTGTATGGGTGGTTCGGTGGTTCGGTGACATCGAGGCATGTGCTGACGGCTATAGGCGATCTTCTATCTCCTTGACAAGGTGAGAGTGACGTGGATGCGCGGGCCGCGGGGAGAAGTGAGCGGAGAAGAACAGCGGGCAGGAAAGCGAGAAGCAGGAGTAGAGAGACAAGTATGGAGGCACTCTCAGTGGAAACTCTCGATGAAGGGGGACTGTCCACTGAGAGTGTCTCCCTACGGTCTGCTCTGCGCCGATGCAGCATCGCATGGCGTCCATCGCCCTTGCGGGTCATCGATAACCCCCATGCTGTCCAAGCACCCACCATCCACCATCCACCAAGCACTCATCCACTCCAGCATCATCCAGATGTCCCGTTACGACCCATATCCGCAGAGCTTGTCTAGCACCCCCCTCCACAGAGCCCCGATCCCCAAGTCCGACCTCCAGCCCCATCGCCGCATCGCCGCCCCGCCGCCTCGCTGACGCAACCAGGTCCAAGGCTACCGCCGCCTCTTCTCAGTCACCGACACGTCCCTCGCGCACCCTTACGCGGAGCATGAGCGAGTACCGGTAAGCACAGCGCGAGCGACGCGAGCACAGCGCGAGCGACGCGAGCACAGCGCGAGCGGGACTCGAGCGGATCGCCAGCAGATCACGAGCGGGACAGGAGCAGAGCGCAATACGCAACACGAGCCCTGGCATGCTTCGAACCCCCGCTGACCCCGCGCCCCAGGTCTGGCTCCTCGCCGTGACGTGTGGGATCGTACCGGCCGTGATCATCATTCTCTATGCGTTAGTGGAGTCTGCGCGGTGCGGGGCGGCGCGGGGAGGCGCGGGGAGGCGCGGTGCGGTGTTCGGGGTCGGGATCGGGGTCGGATTGGAGATGGAGCATACAAGGGAGAGGGAGGGGCGGGGTGGTGCGGGCGAGGGCATACCGACGGTGATGAGGAAGGAGAGAGGGGAAGGAGGGAGGAGAGGAGAGAGAGGAGAGAGGAGAGAGGGCTCAGAGCGCAGCGCGCAGAGCCAAGAGCCAGGTGCAAGAGCAAGGAGCAAGGAGCAAGGAGCAAGGAGCTCGCTGCTCGCTGCTCGCAGTTCGCAGCTCGTCGCACCCCTACTGCTCACGGTCGTGGACCATACCCATAAACTATGGACTGTGGGCCATAGTCCGTGGAGCACCGTGCATCTTGCATCACCCTCTTTCACCGCCGCCCATCCATGGCAGCTCGTCGCTCCGCCCCCTCGCACCCTCGTCGCCTCGTTTTATCGTCGCCTCGTTTTATCGTCGTTATCTCGACGCCGCGCGCATGTGATCCCAATCCCCTACCCGCGCCGACCCACGCCGACCCCCGCTGACCCCTCAGCGCCATCATCCAGCGCTCGTTCTGGGACGCCCATTCCGGCGTGCTCGGCCTGGTCCTCTCCCTCGGCCTCACCGCGACGTTCACGGATATTGTCAAGGTGAGCGCAGTGCCACCCAACCCGGATTCTCGGTGCATGCCTTGGTTCTGGTGCTCCCAACGCTCCGCGCTGCGATTCGCCGCTCGCGCGTTTGCCTCCCGCGTTGCCCCCCCCCCCCCCCCCCCCCCCCCCCTCCCCCCCCCCCCCCGGTGGCGGCCTGGCCTCTACCCTCTCCCGTCTGCGTTTTTCTGGCCCGCCGTCTCACATCGCCCCGGTCCCCTCTTCCCCCTGACCTCACTCTGCTTGCCGTCCCTCCGCTTGTGATCGCTCCGCTCGCCACCAACCCTATCGCCATCGATCCGCTCCCGTTGCTCGCTCGCTCCGCTCGCTCGCCGCTGACATCTCCAGATCACCGCAGGCCGACCCCGTCCCGACCTCTTCGCGCGATGCCAGCTCCCCTCCACGCTGACTTCCAACCCCACCCACTCCCTCACCTCCTGGACGGTCTGCACGGACACTTCCTTGCTCAACGACGGCTTCCGCTCGTTCTTCTCGGGCCACTCGAGCTTTGCTTGGTGTGGGATGTGGTTCCTCATCCTCTATCTTGCCGCGAGTGAGTGGGCTCCAGCGGTTCACAGGAGATCGGCTGCGTCGTGTCAAACAGGCAGAGCGGATGGATCGCCATGTTGATCGCGTGATTTGCGTCTGAGTGGTGGGCAGGAGAAGCGCGGGTCAATGGGTCACGGACGATCATATGTGCCGTGACAATCCCGCCTTGTGGACGTGTGGACGTGTGGACCTGTCGACCTGTCGATCCCACACCCTGTCGCCCTGTCGATCCCCACCGTGTCGATCGATCTATTCCCCGTGTCGATTCTCCCCCTTGTCGATTCTCCGTGTCGATTCTCCGTGTCGATTCTCCGTGTCGATTACCCGTATCACGATGCCGTGTCCAATCCTTGCTAACCACCCCGCCTCCCCAGAGATGCGCATAAACAACCGCCAAGGCTACACGTACAAATCCTGGCTCCTCCTCGCGCCCATCTCGTGCGCCACCCTGATCTCCATCTCCCGCACCATGGACTACCGCCACCACGCGACCGACGTGATTGCCGGCGCGGTCGTGGGGATCTTGGGGGCGTGGTATAGTTATCGGCAGTACTACCCTGTGAGTGGAGGACCGGACCGGTTGCGGTTCGCTGGTTCCGGCGCCGTGGGTCGACGCACCTATCGTCCATCTACAGTTGCTGCTGCCACCGAGTCGTCTCGTACCGCGATTCCAATTCTCGATCCCATCCATCCTATCCCATCCTCGTCCCTATCCCCGTCGCGTCCCCGTCCATGTTCCGTATTTCGAATCCCTCGTCCCCAATCCATAATCCCCACGGCCGCTGTCGGCTGTTTCCACGACTCCTTGTTCCCCCTGCCACTACCACTGCCACTGCTGCTGTCACTGCCGCTGCCACTGCTGCTGCCGCTGCCGCTTCCAACCGTGCCCCTGCGATCGACCCCTCCTCGTTCCTACTTCCGGTATCAACTCTGCTCCCGCATTGCCCACCCCGTCCCTGTGCCACCCTCCGACCCCGCTGACCCCGCTGACCCCCGCAGCCCCTCGCCGCACCGCAGAGCTACAAGCCTTACTCCCCCCGCATCGCCCGTCCGGGGAGTATCAAATCCGAGGACCTGCCTCTGCACACCAACCCGGCTCCAGCCCACGGACACGGCGGGTACGGGGACTCGTACGGCGGAAGACCGAGTACGGACCCGCTCAACCGCGGGGAGTTCTATGGCGATGGTACCGGCGCGGGTGGTCTGGGAATGAGACCTGGTGCAGGTGCCGGGACCGGAGCCGGAGCCGGAGCCGGAGCCGCGACGTTTGGGAGGAATGGGCCGGGAGCGACTAGCGAACAAGCAGAGACGGTGCCGAGGTGATCGGCGCGGCGGAGCAGCGGAGCAGCGGAACGAGTGGCGGAGGGCGTAGCGAGTGGCGGAGGGCGGAGCGAGTAGCGGAGCCGGGGCAAGTGCGGAGAGAAGGGGAGAGGAGCAATCGGGCGAGTAAGCGGGATGCGGGAAGCGGCACCGAGTGAGAAGGCGCGCGCGCTCTCGCGTGCTCGATCGCCCGAGCGCTCGCGTCGACCAGATCTGTAGAGATGATTGATCGTAGAGTAAGTGTGCGGTGCGAATGCCACTCCGCGTGCGCGTGATCAATGGCTTGGTTGGAGCAGAGCATTTGTGATGCGATGCGATGATTCGGCGCCGAGCGGGCTTACTGGTGGATCACGTCGCGTTGCTACAAGGACAAGGGTACAATGCACACGGACAGTCCCAGCAAAAGCAGCCACGGTGTCGGTGTCACTACTTCATCAACGCTCTGTTGCTCTCGCGTCGGTCGTCGCTCGGGACCACCCGACCATGTACAAGTACGAGTACCGTACAAGTACGAGTACCGTACAAGTACGAGTACCGTACAAGTACGAGTACTGTCCAAGTACGGCCCATGCCGACCAAGCCAACCGTGGCCACTGGCCCAAGTACGATCTAACCCCGTACTTCTACTCCTCAATTGTGGTTATATGCAGTAGTACATGTACACAGCCGCCAGCCCGCCCATCCCCTCGTGTGAGTGCGGGTGCGAGTCCGAGTCCGAGTCCGAGTCCGACGCCCACGCCCACGCCCACGCCCACGCCCACGCCGACTCACCCCCCTCCCGCCCTGACCCCCTCCCACTTGATCCCCCCAAACACCGCAGCCGACCGACACCCCTGGTTCTCCGTCCCCATCGCGTATATCCCCAGATGCGTGCCCGTGAAGATGGAGTCGAAGGCGCGTGTCCGGACGAGGGAGCGGGAGGGGATGGATCCGATTTCGTGCAGCGACGCGGGGGCGGGGGCGTGTGGAGAAGAAGACGAGGCGGACGGCGAGGTGGACATGGGCTTGGACGTAGATCCGGACGTGGAAGGGGCGGACGAGGTGGGCGTGGAGAGGGTTGGGGAAGGCCCGATGAAGAAGGTGTACTGCAGCGGTGTGGCGAGGATACGGATTCGCACTGTTCCGGTGGTGTCGAGGGGGTGGATCGTCTCCTACACGAGCAGCTTGTCAGGGACGATCCGCATGATGGATTATGCGCTTTAGGGAGATCGATACCGATGGCCCCTCGACCCGCTCGACCCGGCTCGACCCGACTCGACTCACTTTGAACTCGTCCCCCTCTGGATCGGGATAGCGGAACACCACCTCCCTCTCCTCTCCCTTACCTCCGTCTTCTTCCTCTTCTCCCTCTTCTCCCTCTTCTCGCTCGCCGGGCTCCCCGGTCCTGATCTGCCCTCCCATCGTCTCCGTCTCGGGACGCTTGGGATGCTGGCGCGTGTGCTTGTGCTTGTGCGTATGCTTGCGCTTGACCCCCCGTATCCCCACCGAGGCGAAACACCACTTACTCCACCAAACCGTCGTCCCCGCCTCCTCCCCCGCGCGTTCCGGCGTGTAGTCCAGCTGCACGTCCCATGTGCCCCGGAACGAAGTCTGCTTCTGGAGGAGCATCGTGACGCTCTCGTCTACCCGGATATCGTACGGCCCGCCGAAGAGCGCGATGTGGCCCGGAGAGTGCGTGAGGGAGTATTCGCGCTTCAGGGGGGTGCGGAGGTGATACCATCCCGCAGAGTGGATGTCTGGGTGGCGGAGGGTCAGCGCGGCTGGTCGATCATGCAGAGGGCACGCGAGGGGAAGGAAGGGGAGGGACAAGTGATGAACACGGATCACGGAACAAGGGATTCGGAACCGGGGACAGGGAACCGGGGACGGGAGGGACAGGAGGGGAGAACGCGACAGCAAGGTAGGAGGGGCAACGGCGACACGAGGAAAAGGAGAGAGACACTTGGAGGAAGCGGGAGAGATAGGCGACGAGGATGAGGTCTGCTGAAAGCGAGATGCAGACGCATGTGAGAACCGTTGGGCTCACCCATATCCGGCTTGAAGGAGAGATCCATCGTGTACCGCTCCGAAGTCCGAGGCAGACCGGCGTCCGCTGGCCCATCGAGCGAGATGGGTTGTCGACGGTTCACGATCGGCCACCCGTCCCTCCATTCTACCGGGGCGAGGAACGTTTCTCTGCCCAACTGAGATAGGAGCGGTTCGTCGCCGTCCCACACGGGCCGGACGGCGAGGAAGACTGCCCACCACCGACCATCGGGGCCTTCTACGAGGTCCATGTGACCCGTTTGCCGCACCGAGGGGTGGTTGCCGTTGTACACCATCGGGTTGACTACGATTGGGTCCTTCCCGGCGTTTCTGTCGTCGTCGCCGTCGCCGTTGTTATCGTGGTTGGCACCCTTGCTTGCCCCCGCAGTTGGACCCACCTCCCAAGGACCAAACGGCCCAGTCTTGCTCCGACATACCCACTCTTGGTGCTCCACCTCGGTTCCCCCCTCCGCTGTGAGGAGATAATACCACCCATCCTTCTTGAAGATATGAGACCCTTCCGAGATCTTGTTCCCCACTTCGCCTCGCCGCAGCAGCGTCAGTGGGCCCAGCGACCGACCCGAGTCCAGGTCGATCTCGGTGATATATGGTGAGCCCGGGTTGTCGCCTATCCAGGTCGAGACGGAGAGGTAGACCCGGTCGTCGGTGTCGAAGAAGAGCTAAAGCGAGTCAGCGTGGCGTGCGGCCGGGGGCCTCTCGATTGACACGTAAGCCAGGCCAGGCCAGAAGGGTGACGGGGAGACGGGGCAATGAGGAAGGGGGCAGTGGGCAAGGAGTGCAAGAAAAGTGAATCACGCACATCCTGATCAATCCCCAGGACGTCGTAGTACGTCGGGTCGCTCCAGCTCTTGGTGTCCCAGATATCCGTCGTGGAGACGTAGAACCCTCTCGGCCCAATCATCGGCTGAAGCCATCTCAGCGCTGGACCAAACCAATCCAAGGTCTGCGCCGCACTCACGTCCATCCCGTTGGCCCTCGACTTGCGGTGGAAGGCGCACACCGTGACGTAGAACCGTCCCTTGTGATGTCTGATAGTCGGCGCAAACACCCCCATCCCGGGCTCGCACGCCCGCAGATCAAGCTGCGACGGCCGGGACAGCACATGGCCCAGCAACGTCCAGTTGATCAGGTCGGTGCTGTGGTACAGCGGTATCCCCGGAAAGTACTCGAACGTGGATGTGATGAGGAAGTAGTCTGGCCCGACGCGGATTATTGATGGGTCCGGGTTGAAGCCTGGAAGGATCGGGTTGCGGTAGGAGATGGGCGCTGACATGGACATGGCGAGGATACGACGGAAGAGGAGCAACCCGGCTGCCGCATCAGCAGTTATGTGCTCGGGGTGAGCGAGCGAGGGATCCTGATCCAGAGGAGGTAGGGTGAAGCTGCCAGTAGTGTACAAGTACAAGTAGATAGTTGGCGGTATATCGGTGCATACTGACACCGTCGAAGTGAAGTCGTCGCCGCGCTCGCTCGCTCGGGACAACCACGGGACATCACATTACAGGCCGAACCTGACAAGCTGTCTGCACCGGCGTGCGTTTTACGGGGAGGCGGGAGCGACGTGGAGAGCTTGAACGAGTACAAACACACCAATGAGGGTCCTGGGCAAGGCTGATTTGGGCTTCACAGGTATCGTTGCTACCACAGGAGGTTGTTTCCGGCAAACGTGAAGCAAACGGGGTTGTTATCGAAGGCTCATGTGTCGTCCGGTCCCTTGCGGGAGTCCCACTTGATGCCTTATCTCCAAAAGTCAGAACATGTAATGTAGTCGCTATTCTTCCTCAACATCGCATCTCGTCCACTTTCAACCACACCAGCATCTCGCAGCAGTTGCCTGCTCCGTGCTCATGGACACTGACTTTGACGCGCGCCGCTCCGTCCGTCCCCGGAAGAAACGCATTCGCTCCGTAACGGGTTGCACGACCTGCCGACAGCGGCGCGTCAAATGCGACGAGAAGAGGGTGAGTCCGACCCGCTACACTGGGACCGGGGTCACCGGGGTCGCCGGGCCATCAAGTCACGAGGTCGCCCACGGGCGCGCTGAAGAGCCTGCTTAGCCAATATGTACTGCGTGTTCTCGGCACCCCCTGCGCAAGTGTCGGTACGAGTATGACCACGCGGTCATCACCCGTCCAACACCGACACCGACACCGACACCGACACCGACCCGGCGGAGATCCTCGTCGTCCACACCTGGACCGAGTTGTCAACAGATTCAGCCAGCGCAGGACGTCGCCTCCGAGGACGGTGAAACATCGGAGCCGGTAGCCTCATGTTCGAGTGATGGAGCGGTGGTCGAGGTCGACGGGCTGGAGGGGATGGTGATGGTCGATCTCTGGCGACCACCCCATTATGCTGAGATTGGCGGGCGGGTGATCGGTCTCGCTCTTGTCAGCGAGCAACAGTTCTCTCGTGAATGGTGCGTGTTCTTGTGGCCGCGTGACAAGCCAAGGGCTTATGCCGAACCTCTCGAACAGTGCTGCTGGACCATCTGATACCCTGGCCGACGCGTTCCTCAGCCAGGTACGTAGCGCAGGCTCGCCGCTGAACCCGAGACGTCCGTTGAGACCTTGACCGGCAGATCCCTCGATCTCGCGACGACGCGTTCAGATCCATCCTGACCAGCCACTCGACTATCGTCCGTACATCCTTTCTCCACCTGTCGCGCGATCCCGAGGCCAAGCTCCTCGCCACGGCCACCGCCTTGATCTCCGCCCGGCATGCCGACCCGCTTGTCCGCGCCCGACTCCAGGAGACGTTCCATTCCTGGGTGCGACACGTCCGGCGGAAGAAGGACAACGTCATCACGGGCAAGCTGGCCGGGGTGGCCTTCACGCTATTCCTCCTGGACGCCCTGGATCCCAGAGCGAGCACCTGGCGAGAGCAGTTGCATTTCAAGGTCGAGAGGAGCATAGAGAGAGGGGGTGCGGCATGGTTGCTGGGTGCCGGACCGCCGCTGCCGGGATATAGAGGCGGGGAACTGGTGAATCAACAGCCCGTGGCCTTTGCTCTGTATCTCGCCCTCACCGCGATGCTGGAGATATTCGGTGAGTAATGCACACGTCAGAATCGCGGCCTGGCGGGACGATGGAACGATGGAACGATGGAACGATGGAACGATGAGACGCAGGAACGTGCTGACTCGCCTTCGCCCAAAGCCTGTCTGACCGACGGCACCGCGCCGCTGCTGATCACAGCCGAGCGAAGCACCTGCTCCTGGCTCATCGCCTCCCGCGTAGCCCAGGCCAAGCTCTCGCCCGGGATTCCCGATCCAATCGAGGTCATGTTTGGGGTCCCCCGGTGCATCGTACCCGCGTTCGCGAGGGTCGTGGCCCTGGTGTCCCGGCGGAGTCAGAGCGCAGTGGATGGAGCGGGTTTGCAGGAGGAGGAGCTGGACTTTGAGGCATCTGTGTTGCGACTGGAGTTGGAGTCGGCGTGGCCGGCCCGGCTGCAGGGACGAAGGGATTCGAGGCGTGTTCAATACGGAGCTGTGAGTCTGTGCAGAGGACCTGCGCCGCAGAAGAGCAGGTATCTGATTTTTGCAGCAACTACTACGGTTGAGCCTCTTGACACTGCTGCTGCAGAAGGTGCAGCTGTACCCGGCTTCGTCACCCGACGTCGTCAAAGCGGTGGACGGGTTCTACGAGTTGTGCCAAGAAGCCGTGTGTGAGCTGGGGTGAGCAATTGAGGACACGGAACCTTGCTCGCGGTCCGGGGTCCGGCCTCGTGCTGATCCGACACAGCGATCTGTCAGGGTGGTTATGGCCCATCATGATGGTTGGGTGTGCGTGTGGTGCGGCTCAGAAACGACAGGACTTTGAAAAGCTGCTGCCGTTGGCTAAGAACCCCGTGGGAGGTCGTGACATGTCGGAAGTGGCTCAAGAGGTATGTCATCAAGTCCACGCAGGTGGGAGGGGGTGATGCTAAAGGGGCCAGCTGCTACGAACTGTTCATTCCCGCCATGACCAAGGGCTGTCGCTTTATCATCTCCGCGAGGCATTGGCGGAGAGACCTGACCTTGACGTGTTGTTATTATAGCCGACACGGCACGATCCACCATTTATTTGCATGACATCTGTTGGCCTCGCATGCAGACGATTATGTATGCCCTTCCTAGCAGTACCCTGCCGCAGGAGCCGGGGGAAGTGGCTGCACCCTCATCGGCGGAGCCACCGCCGCGGGGCTCTTCCAGAACGCGTCCCTCATCCTCAACATTGGCCCCAGCATCCAGTGCACCGTATGAGCGATGTTGGTCTCCTCTTTCGGGTCGGTGATGAGGTTGAAGATCCGCGGGGACTCGAGCTTGCCCCCGATCCCTTCGTCCACTTGGGGCTGCCAGTAAAAGTGGAGCTTCCAGTTGCGCCATTTGATAGCCCGGAGCTCGTCTTTGATGTAGAAGAGGAAACTGAAGGCGTCAACGAGTCACCTTTACCCGGGCTCAGAGTCGTTTTGGGCTGTTTCGCACACGGGCGGCTTCGACCTACCCTTCTCGGTTGGAAGTGAGCTGCTTCTGGGTGAAAAAGTCCATCTGGTCCACCCCATCGATCAACCGATCCGTGGGCTGAAATGCGACTTGTCAGTTGTCACACCTCTTTTACAGTACATGTATACCGCCCAGGCAAGTCGAAGACCCACGAGTGTCGCGCCACCGAGTAGCGCCAAGGTGGTGAAGATATCGGTGCAATGGACGATATCGTTGCTTATCACTCCGCTTGGGATTCGGCCGGGCCAACGCATCATATAAGGCACTCGGAGAGAGCCCTCCATTGCCGTGTGATACGTTCCAGTCCACTGCAGAGCGGTTTCAGTCGGGCCAAACAAGCTTTCTCCGGCGTCGATGAACTGGACTCACCGGGCCGGCGGTTCCTCGGTAGGGTGAACGGAACTCTGGGCCGTTGCTGATTCTGTCAGTTGTTGCTCTCCTCTACTGTAGGACACTTCTGCACAAGTATCGAGGACAAATCTACTCACTCCGAGCAAAAGATGAGAACCGTGTTGTCCTCGATGCCCAGCTCCTTGACCGCGTCTACGATCTGGCCTACGCGGTGGTCCATCTCCACCATCGAGTCCGCAAAGTCGCCGTTTCCCGTTCGGCCCGCAAAGTCAGGATGGGGGAGACTGTGCAGGCATGAGCACGAGTCATGGCGGTCGAAAGTACGGATCTGCGTGGGATGACTCACGTAGGGAAATGTAGATGGACGAGCGGGAGGTATAGGAAGAAATGCTGTCCCTTTTCGACATTCCCCTTCATGAACTCGATGGACAGATCTGCGAGTTCGGCATCTACGTTACGCCTCGCTGGGATGTCGTACAGCTTGACGTTACACGATGGCTCGCCCCTATCGAACGAAAGGGAGATGGCGTGTTAACTCCGTAACACTCATCCTGTGCCGCCCCCCGAACAGTATGAGTACAAGTATATCGTGGTGCTGCACTCACGCTCTTCCCTCCATGAGGTACGGCAACTCGACGCAAGACGGGTCGAACCCCAGACTGCCCATGAACATACTCTCGTTCGTCGTCCGCGAAATGCCGTACCAGTGGTCGAACCCCCGATCACTGGGGAATCGACCGGGCACGTCGCCCAGGTGCCACTTGCCATAGTGCGCAGTCGCGTAGCCTTGGCCTTTGAGCAGCTCGGCGAGCGTGGTCTCACTCGGATCGAGGCCCTGGGGGAGTCCCGCGGGGACGGACTGTCGACATCCCGTCCGGATGGGGTGTCGCCCGGACATCAGTGCTGAACGGGTGGGGACGCAGTCACTCTACGGCACGATCAGCTCAGCTCGCCAGTCGCGAGTCACAACTCGCATATACCCATAGTAGGGCAATGCCGCGGGATAACTTTGGACATGGATATGAATAAGCAACGAGGCGCTTACCTCGACGTTATAGTTGTGCAACATGATCCCCTCCTTGGCCAGAGCGTCGATCCGAGGAGTCGGTGCGCCACGAAGAGCCCCTCCGCCATAACACCCCAACTCGCCCCATCCGAGATTATCAGCCATGATGAGGACGCTAGAGTCGTCAGTGACGGTACTGTAGTATCTTCACAGATCCACCAATGACTTCGAGGATGCTCTTGGGCTCCCACTCACATGTTTGGTTTTCCGCTGGTAGGGCCGTTGGCAGACGCGCCATTCTGGAGCTCGCCGCCAATGGCGTCGGCGTTGGCGTTGGCGTTGACTTGGCTTGTGACCGGCGACGACATTCGTGCTTTGGCTCTGTATGCTTCTCGAACGTAAGCGTGAGTTGAGGGCTCCAAGGTGCATCGTCCTCGCAGTTCTTGTATTCCAACCCCTCACCTCAGTCTCGCAGACCCGGAAAGAACTCGCTCTCGCAGAAAATGGACGGGCCAATCACGCCCTCGCTGCGCCTTTCCGAGATGGCCCCCGTGGTTGGCAATCCTGAAAACTCGCCGAAGATAACGAGGTTAACGAGCTCGCCGAGCAATGGTTTTGCGATTACGCCGACTTTTCATATCCATCCTCATACCCATATCCAGATCCATATCCATGCGCCTTCGCCTGGCCCTTTCCCCCTCCAGTTTACACCTGTTCGTTATAATTAGCATGCCGACACATCACGAAGAAGTAGCCATCACGAAGAAGTAGCCATCACGAAGGTGGATCGGTGCTGACGAGCTTGGCGAACACTGTCGTCGGCCGGAGCTTGGTCAAGACTTGACCGTCGTTGGAGGTTCGAGAGACATATAAAGAGGCCTGCGTCGACGATAAGGGCTCTCAGATCGGCTCGACCCCTCTCGGAGTCTCAAAAGACCTTCACCTCGTACTCCATCGGAGGAAGAAGAAGGTCCTAATGGACAGCAACAATATCACGGACAGCCTGGCTGGGGAGGAGAAGGGCGACGCGGTGATCGGCAATGTCACCATGGTCGGTGTACTCGATCCCGATGCGTCCTCCGGTAGTCTCCCCGTGGACTGGACGCCCGAGGAGGAGCGCAAGGCGGTGTGGAAGTGAGTATGAGCGACAGGAACCCGGGCAAACTACGAGTCGGCTGATGCTCGGACAGGCAAATCGCCGTGGTCATGCCGCTCGTGATCCTGGGTTTCTTCAGTCTTCAGCTAGACCGCGGAAACATCAGTGAGCGTGGTGATTCTTCGGCCTCTTGCAGCTGCCGGGCTGTAACAGACGAACAGTGCGACGTGACAAGCTACCGAGCTGACGCTGGACCGCTGGAACAGGTCAGGCACTCACTGGCACTCTTTACAAGGACGTCGGTATTACTCAGGACCAAATGAACAACGGGCAGTCTCTACTCCTCGTCATGATCGTGTTATTCGAGATCCCTTCCAACTGGATCCTTGTCAGGGTGAGTGAGGCGAGGCGAGGCAGAAAAGGAACACAGAGGTGTAAAACCCGCTGACGATCACCAGATCGGACCTAAATGGTGGCTTGGCTCCCAAAGTGAGTGAACTTTGTGACCAGCCCGAAATGGTCTCGCTGACGATGCTCCTAGTGATCATCTGGGGTGTGATTGCGGCGGCGCAGTCAGCCATCCGATCGCCCGGGGCATACTACGCCACTCGGGTACTCTTGGGTATCGGCGAATCCGGTCAGTGATTCTGTCACACCAAGTCAAATGGCCCCCGCGCGTCCCAAATTTGTCCTACCCACACCCACGCCGACTCTGGCTCTGATGCTCGCCAGGCTTCATCCCCGGATCGATCTACTACATCTCCACCATGTTCACGAGGGCCGAGCAAGCCAAGCTCGTCGCCTGGTTCTACGTCGGCAACATCTGCGGCAAAGGCTCTTCCGGCCTGATCGCCGCGGGTCTCCTCCCGTTGCAGGGCCAACACGGTATTCCCGGCTGGGCCTACATCTTCCTGGTCGAGGGTATCATATCGATCGGTATCGGTATCCTCTTCCTCGCCCTCATCCCGACGTCGGCCAGAGATTGTCGAACAATGCTTGGGTTCCGGTGGTTCACCGCGAGAGAATCCCACATCCTGCACAACAGGGTGATCATTGATGATCCGCTCAAAGAGGACCCACTCGCGCATTTCACCAAAAGAAACCTCGCAGTCGTCCTCGGCTCGTGGAGGCTGTGGCTGCATGTCATCTTCTGTATTGGAGGGGTCGCGTGCTCCACAGCTGTGAACACGTACAACGCCCAGGTCGTCAAGGCCATGGGCTACCCGACTGGCAAGGCCAACGCCATGTCATCGCTCGGCTCGTGGCTCCAAGCCCCCGTCACTCTCCTGTGGGGTTACGCAATGTGAGCGAGGATCTTACCTGCCAGTCACCTCATCACTGTGACGACGCTCATACATACCAGGGACCGGACAAGGTTCAAAGGCCCACTCATGCTCCTCATAACCGCCATTATGCTCGTCCTCAACGGCTCGTACTACGCCCTCCTCACCTCCACCGGGGCCGTCAAGCCCGCCAATCAGTACGCAGTGTACGAGCTGATCGTGGCCTTCGGCGAGCCCTTTTGTACGTCGGCGAGGTTACTTGTGATCCCACGACCTTGAGGCATGGACGTGTCTACTGACAGTGCACAGTCGTCGGCGGGTTGTCATGGGCTGTTTCGACGGCCCGCACGCCCATTCAGCGATCCATGTACGGCGCGATGTACGTCATGGCCTCCAACTCTGGTCAGGCCATAGGCGGACAGATGTTCCGGGCCAGCGATGCCCCAAAGTGAGTGGGATCTCACCTGTGCGCAGTGTGAAGTTGTGGTCGTTTTCATTCTCATTCTCGTTCTCATTCCCGTTCCCGTTCCCGTTTTCGTTCTCGTTCTCGTTCTCGTCCCCGTTCTCGTTCTCTCTCGTTCTCGCCGCTGACCGCTGTGCAGATACCTCCGAGGCTTCGCCGCCGCGCTTGGGGTCTATGGATTCTGCTTTGCCCTCGCCGTGGCGATCATCCTCCAGTACGTGTACGCCAACAAGCACGGTCTGGGCGACGCAGGCAAGGAGGGCGTCGCGCATCTCGAGGTGGAGCGGTCCGAGCATGATCGCGAGAGGGGAGCAGACGCAGACGCAGAGGTCCGGAAGGTGTTCCATTACCCGACGTGAGCGGTGGCGGTGGCAGTGGGCGTCGCCAATGCCCCCGGGTCCGCCTCCGGCATCGCCATGCAAAAGTCCACATCCACATTTCGAGAATAGATGTATATGAAGACGGTTAGTCATAGAGCCAGTTTTTAGCTGCCCAGGATACAAGCGAGTACCTGTATAGCACAGTATGAAAGCAAGGATACTTACTGTACCCATCTGTGTTCGCATTGGAGCAGCAGTACTCGTACAGTAGTGGTGGTAGTGGCCGGCCCACGATCCGGACCCCGACCGGGTATCCACGGCTGGTCGGCCCGAGCACGAGTCAGTCACCGAGTACAAGTAGTAGTAGCAGTTGCAATAGCAGTGCCCCATCTCATCCCCTTCTCTTTCCCCATCTCTTGCCCTGTCCACAAGCATGACCGCCCCGCAGCCCCGCATCGCCCTCGTCACAGGCGCCTCCTCGGGCATAGGCCGTGCATCCGCCATCGCGCTCAACGACGCCGGGTGGGTCGTCGTCCTCACCGCGAGGCGAAAGGATGCGCTCCAGGAGACCATCGCGATGATGGGGGACAAGAAGCATCCCAAGACGCTGGCCGTGGAAGCGGACGTGGCGGTGGTGAAGGACGTGGAAAGGTTGTTCAAGGTGGTCAAGGAGGAGTTTGGTGAGTCATGATCAGCAAGATCCATCAATAGCCCGCCTCGCGTGGAACGTCCTGGAAGGTCGTGCTCGAGCTCGGGCTGGTGAACATGAAGCCTTGTGCTGATGGGTACACAAATAGGACGGCTGGACCTGCTCTTCAACGTACGTCGACTGAGCAGGATCGAGGACCAAGAGCGAGCCCCAGTCGGGCCGCGCGACCAATCCGTCCGATCTGACCCGCGGAACTCGCACTCGCGCTGACACAGCAGAACGCCGGCATGTCGTCGTTCAAGACCCCGATGGAGGATCTCAGCCTGGATCACTTTGAGCAGGTCATGCGCGTGAACGTCACCGCTCCGTTCCTCTGTTCCCAGCTGGCCGTGAAGATCATGAAGGAGCAGAACCCACAGGGGGGTCGGTACGTCGCTTTGGCTCTACCCTCGGTTTCCATCCTCATCCTAATTCTCATCCCCATGCTCCCTCTCATCACATCCTCACCTTATTCTCATCTCAGCCCAAGTTGTGGTCCGTCTGCTGAAAGGGGGACACTCCTCATCCTCATCCTCATTCGAGTCTGAGTGGTGGACCATGTGCCGAGCTACGCTGGGAAGCACCGCCTGACGCCGCCGTAGTATCATTAACAACGGGTCCATCTCGGCTTACACCCCCCGCCCCAACGCCGCGCCATACACCATGTCCAAGCACGCCATCTCGGGCCTGACCAAGACCCTCGCCCTGGATTATAGGCAGTACAACATCGCGGCGTGCCAGATCGATGTCGGTGCGTGATCCAACGTTTGAGAAGGTTGTCCTGGCGTCGGAGAGATCGGATTGCCTGAAGTGGACGCGGACGGGGATGTGGGTGTGGGTGTCACCGCTGACGAGGTGACAGGGAACGCGCAGACGTCCATTGGGCTCAAGTCGGATGGGATGCTCCAGGCGGATGGCTCGATGCGGCCTGAACCGTAAGTGGGAGTGCCGCTCACCTGCACTCTGATGCCACCAGTCTTCCGATCGGTAAACCACAGGAATTCGCTGACATACTCTATACTGCAGTGCGTTCAACGCCAAGTACGTGGGAGACGCTATTGTCTACATGGCCAACCTCCCGTTGGACGTCAACATCCTCAATCAGGTGAGCAAGCCGAGTCTCGTCGATCGTGGACTTGGCTCATGAACCAGACCATCATGGCGACGAACATGCCGTTCGTCGGCAGGGGCTGAATCAAGGCAATGGCAGAGGCCTATTGTTGTGCATGAATCTTCTTGGCGTACTTCTCTCTCTACAGTATCCAGACCATAACCCGGACTGTTTGGCACTGCACCCTTCCGTTTTAGGTTGATCTTCTTCGGCAAATGCGCCCCACAGAGTCCATGTCGTCAACGCGTCGTCCAGCCTAGGAGAGCACTCTGCGATGTCCACTCCCGGATCCTCTTTCCGTAGACATAGAAAGGCAGCGCGAGGAGAGACACCCCGCAGCAGACGCCGCCCCAGGTGCAGAAGAATGATTTGGGCCCCCGCTCGACCAACCAGTCGGTGGAGAAGTACAGGAAACCAAACGTGATGGCCGACTTGAAGAGCATCATTATCCCAAACGAGTCCCCCTGACGGGCCGGGAAGACGGCCGACGAGTACAAGATTGTTCCTGCGAAACCGCTGATCGCGTCAGCGTGAATGTGGCCCCGAGACCTCATAACGACGAGCGCTCGGTCGGAGGAGGAAGAGAGAGTTGTCTCACAAGCTCAGGCCGAGAGTTGTGAGCGCTATCATCGCTGCTGGGACGATGCTTGGGTCGACTCTGTCAACGGAAACCCCCCATCCGACGAGACCTGAGACTAGTCAGAACGAGTAGAGTGCCGGACGGCCAACACCGATAGGAACTCAACTCACCAACGAGGGAGAATACCGAGCACGGGACCATGAGCACCAAGTACATCTCGGGCTCGAAAAACCCGTCATTGCGTGTGGACAGAGCTCGCGCCGTGAAGTCGGCGATGGGCCTGTCGAGGGGTGTCAGCGCGCGGCGGCTCCTGAAGGCGACGAATGTGATGCGCTCGTGCACTACCTACCCCGAGGAAATCAAGGCGATGAGCGAGCCGAGCAGCGGACCGATACCAGATATGTTTCCAACCGTGTTGGTGTCGAGAGAGTAGGGCGGTGCGGCGAAGATTTGCGAATATGTCGCGCCGACGATGATGGTGCAGCTGAACAGGAGTCCGTAGGTGACCATGCACCAGAAAACTGGCTTGGTCACATCAGCATCGATTCCCAGAATTTGGTAGAGCTCAGGAGTCCGGGTTCATGCTCACCGGGGTAAGAGCCACCGCGAAAGGTCGGGCGATTGCCATCCATATCGATTCGTCGGTCATCAACCCGTTCCAAACAGACAGTGGGTTCCGCCGGCTTGGCGCTGCAACCTCAGAGACCACAATAGGCGTCGTTCCCGCCACTTCCTCTTTGCTGTTGCTCGCCTGTTCAGCAGCAATGGGCGTCTCACCGCTGATTTCCCGTTGGATGAAGGTCGACTCCGGCGCAGCGAGGAAGAAGAAGATGGCGCAGAAGCAGGCAAAACCTAACACCGCATAGAACGCATTCCGCCAACCAGCTGCAGTGATGATTCGAGCCGAGATGAGAGGCGTGACGTTGACCGAGACGACCCACGCGAGCTGCCAGAGCGCGATACGGGTGCCTTGCTCGTGCAGGAAGAAGACGTCGGCAACGAGGGCATTACCCATGCAAGCGAACCCCCCGATTCCGAGGCCTTGAACCACTCGCGCACCGTAAAGAGACCAATAGGACCAAGCTGGTGATGTCTCTCGTCAGTGACCTGCCTCCGCTCCTTCCGTAAACTATGCCAGTAAAGTGACGTTACTACACCTACCGTTGGCACCCCAGGCAAGACCCGCAATCTCCAGCAAAAGCGTAAGGAGTAGGAACGGCCTCTTGCCGAAGACCCGACCAAAGGCGATGCCCACGAACGAGGTGATGCCGAGCATCATCACGAGGATACCGTTCAGCTGAGCGATTCCTGCTATAGAGGCGTCCAGTTCCACGGCCATGGACGCGAACGTGGGGATCTACCCAACCCTGTCAGCAATGAACGTGGTTTCCGATACGAGTTGGGCTGTGCGAGACGTTGCAGGGTATAGTTTGGTGTACTGTGATTCGCTGCGCTGCGGAGACAGTGACGACTGACGAAAAGCGGCCCGACAACTCCCATGGCGGACGTGCATAAGATGATGCTCGCGAAGAAAAGCTGTTGTCTTCAGCGAAAGGCCACTCTGCCAGCCGGTGCCCGTGTCACTGCCCCACACACCTCTTTGCGCAGGCGACTCCAGTTGAGGGGGTCGTCGGGATCGTCAGACGGCTGAGGCTGAAGAATGATGTCGTGGTGTTTCGGGTGTCTTTTCAGCCCAATAGCAGCCTCGTCGGTACCGAGGCTCGAGGCCTCGTCAAAGAGCTTGGTGCCAGTAACGGGAGTGTGGGCGCCGCCTCGCGGTTGAAGGACGCCGATGCCCATTTTGCTGGGGCTTTACCGCACTGAGTAAATCAATGCTTCGATGCGAGTAGATCGGAGGTCTGGGTGGGTCAATGGATCCAGGACGGGGTGGGAGGTATACTAGCAGCCCGACATCGCAGGAGCCTGTATTTATGCGTGTTCATGAGGTCACGGATTGCAGAGAGCTCTGAGCGCGGGGCAAGAGATCCAGGTGGAAGTGTAAAATGGGTGGAAGTGTACTTCCACCATCTGTAGATCTGTCGAGGCGCCGCTGCCGACAGGTAGACAGTCTGCGCGCAAAGTGGGCGCATATCGTACTCGGTGGAATTGCACTTCCGCCGATCAGTACGGAGGTTAGGGAATGCGTTGAACCCCTTTGCAGTCGGGATGCTTCGCCGATAGCTTTAGCCAACACCCCCGTACAAAAGCCCGGACAGCACAGTGATCACCGCACCACCCACCTTCTTCCCGATTCCTCCAAATATTGCGCACGACAAATGTCTCCGACTCTGACAACCCGCGTAGCCACCGCTCAAGTCGAGCCCGTCTGGGGTGACCTCGATGCCACGGTCGCAAAGACCCTTGAGATCATCAGAGACGCCGCCGGAAAGGGGGTCGAGGTGCTAGCTCTCCCCGAGCTATGGATCCCCGGCGTGAGTGACGGTTCCCCACCCACGAGATCCGGTAATAGTACAGGGAATCATGCGCTGACGACTCGGTACAGTATCCAGTGAGTGAAGTTATCGGGGGGCTGTATTTACTGTAGAGAGGAAGTGGTTGCGGCGCCCTAAGACGAGTAGTTCTGGATTTGGAGTCTGCCCGCTCTGGAATGGCAACCGCAGTGGTCGAGATATATTGAAAACTCACTCTCGGTCGACTCGCCTCAAATGATGCTCATCCGGCAATGCTGCGCCGCCAACAAGCTCTGGGTGCATCTCGGGTGAGCACGGCGCGCAGTGTCCCCTCTCACTCCTTGCTCCCCTGTGTCCGATGTCGGGAAGGTGCTGATCTTCTCCCTTGCCTCCAGCTTCTCGGAACGGGAAGGAAGCAGCCTCTTCATGTCCACGTGCTGGATCAATGACAAGGTGGGTGGGTGTGGTGTCTCGAGGATGTGCGATGCAGCTTTCCACGACGACACTGAATGTTCTAGGGGGGTGTAGTCGGCCACCGGCGCAAGATCATGCCCACAGGTACCGAGCGTGTCATTTTTGGGAACAGCTCGGGGGACTCGGTGAAGAATGTGATCCCGTCGCCGTATGGTAGGCTTGGCTCGCTCATGTGCTGGTGAGCTCTAGTGCGATTCCTTCCCGCCCCCTCCTAGTTCCTAGCGCCTATCTATCTATCTGTCTGCTTGTCGTTCGTGACCACCCGCTAATGAACTGAAGGGAGCACACGCAACCCCTCCTCCGTTATCACACCGCCTCTCAGCGTGAGCAGTCTGTCTCTGACATCTTTGTAATCCCGATGCTGAGTGGACTAGACGAACAAATTCATGTCGGCTCATGGCCGTACCTCTTCCCGGTGCTCGGCGAGGACATGCACTGGGGCATGACCCGTGACGGCTGTCTCAACTTGAGCCAAGCATTCGCCGCCGAGGCAGGTACCTTTGTCCTCGTCACGACGACTCCAATGTCCCGAGCTGGAGCATTGCGCATGGGCATCACCGACGAGGTTATTGCGAGCTCCCCGTTCCAAGTGCCGGGTGGAGGTGATAGTAGGATCTTCGGGCCGGATGAGCGCTTGCTTGCTGGAGGCGACTTGGATCCCGGCCAGGAGGGTCTGGTCATCTGTGACATCGACCTGAGGGACATACTCAAGGCGAAGACCCTGCTCGATGGAGTAGGGCATTATTCGCGTCCAGACATCTTCTCGTGAGTCGCCAAAGACCACAATTACGGTCCCCGCCGGTGCGTCGCTGAAATTACGATCAGCTTGTACGTCAACTCGTCGCTCAACCGAAGCGTCAATTACGTCTCCCGGTCCTCCTCGCAGATCGCCCCGACGCTCCTTCTCCGTTGTCCCCCTCTGGAGTCCTCTTGCCCAATTGATGTGGAGGATCCGATAGGCTGCGCAAGTGCAAGTGAAGAGGGCAGCGAAGTCGTCGTTTGATACGACTCTACGGTATGCTACAACAATGCTTCTACAGTATCTGCGCCCACCTGCTGGAATCGGTAACTGGTACTTGCAGCCATGCACCATGCTCGAAGCGGAGTTGTACTTCCGCAATCATATCGGGGCTTTTGTCAGAGCTGAACTCCGCTCTCATCTGCTTTTCTCCGCTCAATCTCTTGAATCAACAATGCCTTCTCGCGGCTCCATCCGAACCACTGCAGCTCTGGTCAGGTCGAGGACCAATGCCTCTGTCGCTTGTGATGCGTGAGTGTCCTGCGTCGCCTCAAGTGATCCACTGGGCCTGATCACCGGACACTGTAGATGTCGAACTCGGCGGCGCAGGTGCGATAATGCGCGCCCGACGTGTACGACTTGTTCGCACGCTGGCAGACGCTGTACATACGCGGGTCCTGAGGATGGGAGAAGGTGAAAAGAACGCAAATCCACACGTCATCCACCGGACACGCTGACATCTCAAGCCATCGCCCAGCTGCTAGTGAGGTTGAAGCTCTACGAAATCGTATACTTGCCCTGGAGGAACAGCTGCTCGACGCCTGGTTGCCGCTGGCGAGTACCGACACTTCCGACGCAGGGAATGATCCCTCAAGTGTTCAAGTGCAAGTGGAATACGACATCACCGGCGGATCCCTCACTCTGGACCGGTCAGGAGCCCTCCGCTTCTCCGATACTACATCCACTTTCTTCCGCACAGCTCCTGATCTAGCCCCGAATCCGAGTCCAAGTCTGCATCCCCATCCGGCGAATGGCCGCCAAGCCCGTCTCGTCGCCCAGTCATACCTCCCTTTCCCCCTCGAGTACTTCCACCACAATCTCATCGTCGAGCGCGCCTTCATCCACCTCCAATGGGCGGAAGTGATCCAGGAGGAACCGTTCCGACTTGGACTGCAGCGTTCGACTCGGGTCCGCGATAACCATTTCAGCCCATTCCTCCACCTCATCGTCCTGGCCGTTGGGAGCCGATACCTCTCGGCTGAGGAGTACTCCGGAATGGACCTCCCAAACGAGATCTTTGACGATAGGGGAGACGCATACGTCGCCGCGGCGCGGGAGATGATGCTGGACGAGTGTGCGGACCCGATGCTGAGCACGATCCGCGGCCTGTTGGCCATTTCGGCGTACGAGGTCGGACGGGGACGAGAGTGGGTCCGGTCGTATCGTTGCATTTCCACTGTTGATATATCCGCGCGGGGATGACTGCTCATTCGTCGCAGCCGCGAAGCCATCATGTACCATGGCATGGCAGTGAGCCTTGCCCAAGACTGTGCGGCCGACCTACTGTGGGGTCTTATTGATTGCTCACACCACTCCCAGTCCGACTGCATCTCCGTTACCGACCAGAGCTTGACCCTGGAAAACCAGCCGACTGGGAGCGGATCGAGGAGGACAGACTGCACTGTCTCTGGACCTGCTCAATGGTTGATGTGTGAGGTCCCACTCCGCTCGCTCACTGTTTCGTCGACCGACTGGATCAACCCGCTGAAGAATCGTCAGGTTCTGGTGCTCCTACCTCGGCAGGGAGTCATCTCTTCCCCGCTGACACTTTGAGCAGCCGTATCCGGCCGCACTGGATCCTAGCTCGGCCTCTCCCAGACTCGCTCACGCATATCATGCCCGGCTCGCGCACATCGCCTCGCGGTCAATCGAGGTGCTGTATGTCACGCACTGTAGCGCTGGGCAGAAGCTGGACCATTCGGAGCGCTGTGCCGAGCTCTACGAGAGATGGTGAGCCTCTTTCTCGCGTCACGTCGCGACTCAGAGTTCTGACTAGAATGGTTGCGTAGGTATGCCGATCTGCCTGATTGTCTTCGTCTCGAGGGGACAGACGCGCCATCGGGAACTGCACCACAGTGAGTGAGGATTACTTGGAGGCCGCTGAGATGCTCAGCGTGATTACCCTGAACGTGTTCTATCATGCTCTCAACATCATCAACCTCCGTCCCTTCCTCGGCGGACTGTTGCCCTTTTCATCGGCGGGTCAAGCTGCAGACAAATGCGCCGCGTCCGCAATGAGCATCGTCCGACTCCTGGGCGTGCAAGACTCCCAGACGCCAGTTCCTTTTGGCCCTTTGTCCAATCAGCAGTGCGTAGATGTATCTCTAGTCACAGATCCTTGGCCCCCTCGCATGTCTCCTCACAGAGTCTGATGGCGGTACAGTGCCGCCTTCATCGCCGGATCCATTCTCGTCATGATGGCCTGTGGGATGTTGCGGGTGACGAGTACTACCGCAATTGAAGAGGTCAGAGCGTTGTCCGCTCTGTCCGGCTTGGTCGAATACCTGCGCGCCTTCGCCACGGTCTACCGAAACGCTTCCCAGAGCGCAGACGCATTGACGGGACTGATGAACGAGTTCACGATGCCCACCGATCGATAGACCCAAAACGCAGCATGCATGCTAGGATACACCTGCCGACCCACCACCCTGATACGGCACTGGGAGCGGTCGCGGGCTTGCTCTGCTCGCTCTTATGCGAGCCACCAGCCCCAGGACTACAGGTCGCGCCCCACCAGACCGTCCAGCAATTCCACCATGCTCGGTTTGAGATCCGCGATAGATTTGGCTCCGAGCAATCGCATCCCAATCTGGATTTCCTCCTCCAGAACTACACACCTGGATCAGCGAGTCACAGCATGATGAGACAGCGGTAGCGTGACAACTCACTCTGGATGGCTCTCACGACACCTTGCTCCCCATAACATGTCTGATGTTAACACATCAGCACCACGACATCGCACCGACCGGACGCAAGACGGCAACACAGCAGCACTCACTTGCGCGTAGAGGAACGGTCTCCCCAATCCGACTCCCTTGGCACCGAGGCAGAGCGCTTTGAGCACGTCCGACCCCCTCCGGACCCCGCAGTCCATCAGAACGCTAAAGTCTGATCTGTCCAGCAGCTCCGGCTTGGTCTGTCGGATGCGCACAAGCGTGGCGAGCGGTGGTGGCGCGTAGTCGAGCTGTCGACCGCCGTGGTTCGAGAGGAGAACACCCGCCGCGCCGGCTTTGTACGCGAGCTCGGCGTCTTCAGGCGTGGCTGCGACTCGTCAGTCAAAAACCACATCGGTCGCTAGGTCAATCTGATTTGAAAATCACCACGTACCGACGCCCTTGATCACGATTGGAATACCGGGAGCAATTGACTTTAGCCACGGGATGACTTCGAACGTCATGTCCGCTGCACTTTGTGAGCTTTGCCAAGTCTAGACGAGATACTCCGACACAGGTCTCACCATCATAAGGGCGGACCCAGGGCTCCCTGCCGATCAAGCCTGCATGTGATGCCGGGTCGTTCTCTCTTTTCCCGAGCACCGGGAGATCCACAGTCAGCAAGATCGCCGTGCACCCTCCTCTGCATCGGTGTCAGCCCGTCTTGACGGTCAATCTCGCCCGAAACAATCGGCCTTGCACTCACGCCAAAGCCTCTTGCACTTTCGCCTGTGTCACTTTCGGGTCCTTTGCCGCGTACAATTGGAACCATGTCCTAGCATCCCCTTGTCCGCTTGCGTCCAAAGTCCGCTTCTCGTCGAATATCTCGTCCAGACTCAAGCTCGCCGCGGAGGAGATACACTGTGTGATTCCCGTGGCAGCAGCTCCGCGTGTCAACGTTCGTTCTCCATCGGGATGACCGACTCCGGCTCGCGCAGCTGGCGAGATGAAGATTGGAAGTGGGCTACGCGGGAGACCGGGGAGCATCTCCGCAGTAGGGTCGATGTGTTCTACCGGGACGAGGACGCGTGGACGGAATTGTAGGTAAGAGAACGACGAGAGGTTCTTGGCGAAGGCTACAGATCCGGAGTGTCAGTGTCACAAGCAGCGGGCTGGCCTCAAGGTTGACCGAGGTTCACGCACCGACTCCATCCTCGGCCACGCTCCGATAGAATATCATGCTCCTCCCCGTTTTCCCCAACACGGCCTCCGCCAGCTGCTCAAACTGCTTGAGGTTCTCCACATGCGCCACGGGCGGTAACGCCTTGCGACGTTCGGCTCGGACTGCCTCATCCTCGTTTGGGTCGATGGCATAATCCGCCAGCAGGTACGAGTGGGCAGTGTCCACGGTCCCAATCAGCGATGAGGGAGGGAGGGTGCGCTCGATCGTGCCCTTGGGATGGATGGGGGTGTATGCCTCGCTACAAATTCGGTTGTTCAGCGACTCGAATCGATGCAACTCTGGCCGGAAGTCATGATCCGGTGCGCTCACGTCGCGTCCTTGCCACCGAACTGAAGGATCAAGCCAGGTCCGCCGGGCTGCAACCACGGCGTCAGTTCCAGTCAATTATGCACAGCGAGTTCACTTGCGTGTTTCGCCACAAAGTCGGTGACGCTGTGAGCTCCGTCAGCAGCAGCAATTGTCTGTCGTCACCCATTCTACCGGTGAGACCCTGTCCCCTACGCACTCGTAGACATTGCCTTGGATGACAATCCAGCAGTCCCCTTCAGCATTGTGCTTCCGGATCTCCCTCGCGCTGATCAGAGGGAGTTTTTCGTCCCGATCCCGGCCCCGATCCTGTGTAGCCGCCTCGTCTTCTAGCCGGACAACCGGCCGCGAGGCAGCCCACGCGACCCCTCCAGAGAGGACGAGAGCCGCGGCTGCAACAAGCTGGACGAACCGCACATGAGCTGCGAGTAGCTGTGCGAAGCACCAGCCCGGAAAAGGTTGGGATAAACTGTTACGTACCGAGCTGAACCGTAGCCTGGACCTGCTCTCACGCACCTTCCCCTCGCGCGCTGTGTACCCCGTTGCAGAGCCGGCTCCCGTCGCGAGCCGTCGATTTTGCCCTCGACCCGGAAGGAGCAGTGCCGCAGAAGCCGCAGAAGCCGCTCGGGCTTTGGTGTGCCCGATGACGGAGACCGTCGGCCGCGGTAGTTGTCGCCAAGCCACGCTCGGCGCTCTTCCTACTGCCGTTCCAAGCGTCATCTCGGGCGGTTGTAGGGTGGTTGTGGGATGGTGGAGAGGCATGTTACTCTGCGCGAAATCGAGGCCACAAGCGTCCACAACCAGAGCAGAGCCGGGGGCGCAGTTCGGTATGAAGTCGGACCGATACGGGCCGGTAATTGCCGCCGGAAGAATCTCGGAAAAGTGAGGCGGAAGTGGAAAAAGGTTCCGTGCCTGACCCATGTGTGTGTGGCCTGGATCGACGCTCGAACACCAACATCCCACCCGGAAAAGTCCTGGGCAGGCGAGAATGGTTTTTCCATGGTTTCCCCTTGTCCTCCCTCCTGCCCTTCACCACACCACATCCCGCCGGTAGTCACTCTCATCCTTCTACCGCTACCTGAAGGGTGAAGGGTCTCGCCCCTCGTCGTCCGGCACTCTCGGCGCAAAGACGGTGCTTTGAAAGAACGTCCTCATCGACGTGTGCCCCGGCGCCGACGGGAGTCCCCGTACTGCGGGTCGAGCGAAGAAAACAAGACCCCGCCGAGGCGCGAGGCTTATATAGCTAGCCCCCTTGAGGCCCTCGGGGCCGTGATCCCCCTCCCGACGCCCGTGGTAGTAGTCTCCTCCTCCACCCCCTTCTCCGTTGTCAACTGACATCCCTCTGCCCTACCTTCGCGATGGGCTTCTACTCTGAGCTCGTGCGTGCACCTGTCCACGATGATCTGGCTGGTCAATGCTGATTGGTGCAGACGCCCAAGCTGGCGCTCGTCTCATTCGTCGGTTCTCTTGGAGCACTCAGCTTCGGCGTGAGTGGCAAGTGGCACGTTCGTCCAGCATCGCTGTTGACATGGTAATAAACAGTATGACAACGGGTGGTGGGGTTTCATCCTCGGCGCCGGGTACTTCAACGACCAGTACGGCAGCACCCCCGTACTCTCCGCTACGGGACAGGTCACCTCTTACACGCTGTCAGCGTCTGAGCAGAGCGCCGGTACCGGACTCGGAACAGCGGGTGGGTTTCATCGCGCGACGCACCCTTCGGCAGGCAGCCGAAAGGACTGGGCTGACCTCCTGCCCCAGGTATCATGATCGGCGTGATGCTCGCACCGTGGTTCAACGAGCGATATGGTCGCAAAAAGTCGTTCCTCCTCCTGGCGGCGTTTGGCCTCGTGGGAGCCCTGATCCAGGCACTGTCCACCCTCGGTCGCAAGTTCTGGGTTCTCGTCGCGGGCAAGATCGTGCTCAACATCTCGGTCGGTATCGCCTCGGCCGTGGTGGGTGTGTACCTTGCCGAGTGCGCTCCGGCCAGTCTCCGAGGGACGCTCATGTCCAATTACAACATCATCCAAGTGAGCAGACACAACGGTTGCGCAGCGCCCACAGCGTTCCCGCACGTTCTCCTCCCGACACTCTCTCTATGCTGCTGGGCTGACTGGTGAAGAATATCGGATACGTGCTCGCAGCTGGAACGGTCTACGGCGTGGTCAACAAGACCACCGCTCTCAACTGGCTCTTGCCCATCTGCCTCCAATTCATCCTCCCCATCGCCATCGTCGTCACCAGTCCGTTGATCCCCGAGTCGCCCCGCTGGCTCGTCGGTCAGGGAAGACTCGAGGAGGCCGCAAAGGTCCTCAAGACGCTGCGCGCCAACGACATGAGTGACGAGGCGATCTACTTGGAAGTAGACGAGATCCGGGCTGCGTACGAGGAGATGAGACAGCTTCACGATGGTGTGGGATGGGTGGAGCTGTTCCGAGGCGCCAACCTGAGGCGTACGCTCGTTGCCATCGGACTGCAGTGCCTCCAGTGAGTGGCAACCTGTCGGATCATCATCCCCGAACTGTCCATTCTCTGATACAAGCCTGCAGGCAAGCTCAAGGTGTTTCCTTCGTGTCCAACTACATTTTAGTAACGCTCGAGGATCTCGGCATCCAGAACGTCTACACCATCGTCCTCGTCCTCTACGTGGTCCTGTTCGTCAGCTCCCTCGGCGCGTTTTACCTCCCCGACAGGGTCGGTCGGCGAGCTTGTGAGTGGAAATCCATCATCCGCTGCTTCTACTTCCCGTCCCGAAACTGGCTGATCATTCGCAGTGCTCCTCGTGGGATCCACCTCGGGTGCCGCGTGGATGGCCGTCATCGGCGCAATCACAACCGCGTTTACCACCCCGACCGGTTCGTATGCCAACTTCATGATCGCCGCCCTCTTCCTCTGGGTAGCCTTTTTCGCCAACACTTGGTCCATCATCCCCTGGACGGTCGCCGCGGAGATCTCCTCCAACCCCCTGCGGGAGAAGACACTCGCCGCTGGCTCGTGGTCCGGGT
Source organism: Saitozyma sp. JCM 24511 (assembly GCA_001600855.1). Taxonomy (NCBI): domain Eukaryota; kingdom Fungi; phylum Basidiomycota; class Tremellomycetes; order Tremellales; family Trimorphomycetaceae; genus Saitozyma; species Saitozyma sp. JCM 24511. The sequence continues at coordinate 311,568 of BCLC01000021.1, read as the reverse complement.
TCGGCGTCGGTCTCGCCGTCAGTTTCGTGGTGCCTTACATCCAAGATGCGCAGTACGGCAATCTTGGGGGAAAGATTGCTTTCCTCTGGATGGCGTTCTCGATCATCTCGTAGGTCTAGGTCTGCTGGCTCCAAATGATTCCCCTATTTCCTCTTCCGTAACGCTCTTCTGTTCATTGGACTGAAAAGAAAGTGCTCACGAACCTCGCAGAGGCGTGTTCGTCTTCTTCTTCCTGCCAGAGCTCAAGGGCCGATCGCTCGAAGAGCTCGACTACATGTTCGAAGCCGGCGTCCCCACCCGCAAGTTCAGCTCGTTCGACTCGTCCCAGATGGTCGAGCAGAAGAGGCACGAGCACGGCGTCACGACGGCCAAGAAGGGTCCGCAGGAGGACAAAGTGGAGTATGCCGACGCAGCGTAGATAGATACCGGTAGAGTATAGTAGAGTACGAGTACAGTAACACGGTAGAAGCACGTTGATTGCATCGGACCGGCGTGGCGGTATTATGCATCTTGCACAGCATCCTCTCTCGACGAATCACACAGGCCTCGCACTGTTTGCAGTGAATCCGATCACTCGAGTGCGTTACTGAACAAATACAGTACTCATACCGTAGCGATGGACCTGGGGTAGTCCCATGACCATGACCGAATCCACTGGGGAGGAGGGGAGGGAAGGGGCACTCGAGCAGCAAGGGATGCAATCGTCCCCAACCGAGCACACCAGTTCTTTGCTCCCCCTGGCTCTCGTAGCTCGCATAGGAGCAAGTACTCGTATAGTTCACATACACGTTCATGCCGGACTGTTTGATCATGGTTCGGGTTGGGATACCGATCGGATTTGACCGATGTGAGATGGTGACATGAGTGGTAGGTGGCATCATCATGGCGTGCGTGGGCAACAACGGCTTGGTCGCACATTTCGTTTCGTATCATATCATTTCATTTGGCATTCCCCTGTCGGGTTCAGGATCCAGCATCTCAGGCCGACCCGCATCCACGCCGTGACGTGATGTGACAACCCGAGCAAGACAGTTGGTCCGACACATCGGCCTGAAACGTCACCCACAACTGCATAAATCGAATTCTCAACCTCTTCTCAGGCCTCACGCGGAATCCCGAACATAAGACGACTCTGTCAATCACGATGAGCGAGCCGACAGTCGCCCAGCGCGTCAATCACATCAAGAAGGCCTGGCACGAGGGTCGTCCCGCCTATGGGATCATCACCAAAGCTCCCGGACAGAGTCTCGTCCGTACTCTCGCCGGTCTGAGGCGGTATGGTCTGGACGTGAGTGTTCGACTCTCCCTTCTCCTTTCCTGGACTAGGCGATGGCGCGAGTGCTGAGCGGCAGTTCATCGTCATGGATGCGGAGCACGGAAACTACGATGATGCCTCGGTACACGACTCGATCCACGCCATTGCGTCGCTTGGAGTGTCTCCGGTATGTGACTCGATCTTGACCGCCGTCAAGTGCTGCTGCAGCTGTCCGATGCCATCCAGATGGAGCTGACTCGTCGGGATTCTGCAGATTGCCCGGTGCCCTGGAATGGGAAGCGAAGCGTGGGGCATCAGAGTCGCCCTCGACGCGGGTGCTCACGGGATCATGATCCCCCTGTTGAGCTCAAAGGTGTGCCTCAAGGTCTCCATCTGCATAGCCCATGTCCCATACCGTATCTATGTACAAAGAGAGCCGCTAACCAGACGGTATAGGAACAAGCCGAGGACGTTGTCCATCGGGCAAAATACCCTCCCCTCGGCGGCCGTACCTCCGGCGGAAGCTTCCACACCCAGGCCTTCCACCTCGAGGGTCACGGTCGTACGCTCACTCAGGAGGAGTATTGGGCGAACGCCAACGACGCGACCCTCATCATCGCCATCATCGAGACCAAGGAGGGTCTCGAGAACATCGACGAGATCGTCCAGGTCAAAGGCTTGGGTGGGTTCGGAAGTCTCACTCGCTTCGTACACTACTTGTACTGTTCATACTTATTGCACGAATTCACTGCATGGACCCGACGGCATCAAGCGGACAACACATACTGTACCAGGCCAACGCTGACTCTCACGCTGACACCCCCAGACGCCATCTTTATTGGGCAGTACGATCTCGCCCTCTCGCTCGGCTCCCTCCCGCAGTCCGACAAACGAGTCATCGACGGCGTTCAAAAGATCTTTGACAGCGCCAAGAAGGCGGGCGTGCCGGTCATCGCCTGGTCGCCAGGGGACGAAGCCAAAGCCGCCGTCGAGCAGGGCTACGAGGGGATCATGGTCGGGCTGGACATGTCGGTCCTTACGAAGGCCTTTGCCGGGGAGTTGGCGGCCGCAGGAGCGCCAAAGAGGTGGTGATGGTACATGTTCCAAGGCAACAATCTACGCAAAGTATCCGAATCACCGGTTGTAATTCAGACGTTTCTTATGGGACTCGCATCCCAGCCTGCAAGACAAGCTTGCCCAGTCAGTGCAAGCACTTGTGGAAACTGTGCAGTAGTGAACAATACGACTGAGGGTATTAAACTCGCTCAGAAGCGATGTGTACGACCATTCTTCCGCATCATCTACAGTATCAAACACCTGAGCTCCCGCCAACGTGGATACTGAAAGTCTCTGCCGCACTTCGCCCTTCCGCTTCGGACTCCCACCCCGGGCCGTTCTCCCCTCCTCTCGCTCCCCACCGAGCCGCACTGAATAACTGCCTGCATGAGTGTGCGACGCCCTGGTGTGCCCTAGATCCGAGCCAAGGTCCCCGCCGCCGCGTCCGATGTCGCGGCGTCAACGCTCTTGGTCTCCTCCACGGGGGTCGCGTAGCCCTCTGGCGTGGCACTGGTTTCCTCGTCAAGCAACCTATCGTCGATGCGCCTGAAACAGGGAGCGACGTTAGCACATTATGCTTCAATCAGATTTGTAGTCGGTAATCCCCACCCACCTCTGGCGAAGGTCGAGGTAGCGGACAGTGAGGATGATCGGGATAGCGCCGGCAAACATTCCCACGGCGTACTCTGCCGTGCGTCAGTATCCCGGAATGTACTGTATCGATACTTCAAGTAGGCAGGCGCTCACTCCAGCCGATTGGGTAGTTCGGAGCCACTGAGCGCATCAAGTCAGCTCGTTCCCCGAACCTAGTTGCGGGAGGGGGATTGAAACATACAGGACGCAGGCCAAACTTTGAGGGGGACTCCAGCGCTGCATGTCGCAAGTCAGTGAACAGCGTTGCTACAGCGCTGATCCACGCAAAGACTCACGCGAGGGTGTAGTAAGTCACCACGAGCGCCGAGATGACGAACGCCCTCTCCTCCGCACTGTGGGCGATGAGTGTGCCGATCCAGGCCACGAATCTAATTTCAGACTCGGCATCAGCGGGTCGAGGCTCGACGTGCAGAGATCGAGATGATAGTGGATGATTCGCATCACGAAGAAACAACGCACAGGTTGGCGTAGCATCCGCACAGGTTCAGAATCAGGAAGCTCGCGAATTTGGCGGGGTCGGGGACGTCCCACTGCGGAATCGTTAGCCGTGCAGCAGGGTGTCAGGTGTTCGTCGCGTTCTAAGTCGAGATTCCATACTGTAGCTGGATCAGCCACTCACATGAGCGAGGATGGCGCTGAAGACGAGGCCGATACTGGCGATGATGAGGACTGAGTGGCGCCACGTTCAGCAGGTATGTCAGGTTTGGCGGGCAAGAGGAGGACTCACGGAAGGGCCACTGGGTCTGGAACCTATCGGACAGGGACAGGAAGACAATCAGAGAGACGATGGTGATCTACCGTGATGATTAGCCTGGGCAGCGGGGGTTGGATACTCGGAGCAGAAACGCTCACGCAGTTAGACGCGATGGGGATCGTGCTGAGCAACTTGTTAGCATACAGTCCCGTGAGGGAGGGGAAAACGAGTCTCACTTGAGCTGCGAAACCCTGAGAGGAGTCAGCAAGGAGATATACTGTACTCGTACAGTACGAGTACTGTATATGCGCAGCTGCGCAATTCTGGCGATGGGCACTCAAATTCACATCCACTCACGTGTAGCGAGAAGTACCGTTGGCGTTCTTCAGACTCTTGAGCCACAGGTTGAAGTATCCAGTGCCGCTCGAAGCTTGGCCCATGACCCTGCGCACTGGATCAGCATTGATCACTCTGATTGATTCGGGTTGATCACTCCGGGAGAGTTTCGGCCATTGACGACGTACTCGTAAGCCACCCAGATCGCCTGAAGGCTGTCAGCATGTACAGTACAGTGTACCTGTGGTTGATCTTTGCTCGCCGATAACTCACCCAGTTCTGAGGCCTGCTGAACACCGACTTGATGACCCCCAAATTCCATCCTTTGGGTAGAGCACGCCTCTGCTTGCCCATCCTTCGAATGGAAGTCTCCACGTCGACGGGTCGCAACCACTTGGAAACCGGGTTGGGCTAACGGGACAAAACCGCAGTCAGCGAGTGCCACGGGTGCGCGACGACTGCCAAAACTGCCACGAGTGAGACGCTTGCTCGGACTCACCCTGGTAGGGTAGTCGGGGCAGCCGATGTAGCCCCATCCGGCCACCACAACGGTGATGATCGAGTTGATAACGAAGAGCTGCAAAGCGTGTCAGCTGGACCACACTGTATCGTCCATCCTTCACAGAGAATTCGAGCTGGGATGAACGCGTACCCAACGCCAACCCGAAAGACCGCCGACGCCGTTCCTAAGCCAAGTCAGCCGATACACTCCATAGCGCCGAGTGTTTGCCTAGCTGGCTCACAGGTTGGTGTACAAGGCGGACTGCAGAGCTCCGGAGAATATACCGCCGAGGGACGTCGCGCTCTGGTACAGCGCCAGTCGTTTACCGATCTCGGATGGGGTGTACCAGCTCAGAAGCAAGATCATTGCTGGGAATCATCAGCCGTGCCGTGTGATGCCTGGTGGCACCCTGTCGAGTTTGACTTACTACCGGGCCACTGGAGACGGCGTCAGCACCATGTCTGACCAAAATTTGGCAGGGGGAAGCTTAGATAGACATAGACCTACGGCTGTGCCTTCGCAAAATCCAATGACAAACCTGAGTCCATCTGAATAAAGCCTCAGTTGTGCACTTGATCCCCCTCTCGCACTCCGCAGTTGAGAGTCCGCCGGATCGGGGATCATGGCGTGGTATAGTCACTCACAGACGGCCTGATAGTTCTTCGCCGCAGCAAGGCAGCCGGTTGTGATCCCCCAGAACACTGTCCGCGTCAGTACGCGTTTGAGGCACATCACCTTGAGAGTGCGATGGGGTGACCGGCCTTCACCGCGTGGGGTAGTATACTCACACTCCAGAGTCGGCAGCCAGATGCTCGGCCGGATGATGCTGTTCATGAGGAAAGAGGATATGGGGATGCAGATGATGTAGCCGATGTTGAAGTACGTGGTGAAGAAGTTGTAATGGTTGCCGGTGAGGGTGAGCTGCGGGCGGCTCGTCAGTCAGATGTAATTCCACAGTCGAACACCCCGACCTCGCTCACGTCTTCCTGCATGCCGCTGACTGCCAACGGAGACTGTGTCAGCTGTTTTCACTCGAGGCGCCACCATACGTGCAGAGATTACTGTAGGCGCGTGGCACGGGAAGACTGCGCTGCAGCCTGTACTGAACGCACCATAGGCATTCGAGATGTTGTTCTGGTCAAGGTACTTGACGATCGCCGAGAGCGAGATATCTACGTGGTACATGACATCAGCGCTGATCTGGAGCCTGGAGCGGGTTTGATCGGCTCGATCACTCACAGGAGCAGAAGAAGATGTCGAGGCGACGAACGAGTGCCTTCTCCCGTCGTTCCTCCTCTGTCCATTTCGGATTCTTGAGCAGCACCCATTCGCTGACTTTCTGGAGGACGCCCCCGGCCATTGTGAAGGATGAGCAAATGGGAGTGTGGGCGATACAGTGAGTGTGAATGAATCACTTTTTGCCTTGGGGACAGTCGCAAGATCCGATGCTCCGAAGAAAAGACGCAGCCTCTTTACGTTCGACCCAGATTTCTGGATCGACCAGTGGAACTGAATGTCGTGTCCGATCGGGGGTAGACTTCGGTGCTGCGTGTGTCAAGCGTGAGGCGATTGGATGAAGTGACATGACCAGCAGCGGAGCAGCAGTCATCACTGAAGAGATGTACTGTATCTCGTACGTCAAACACGCCATTCGTGCCCAGAACGCCACACCGTGCTCGACGATCGCACCATCCCAAGCTGCGCATATCAGCGGATAGCGCCATCGTTCCCCGCAATGATATCAGATAGATAGGCGGAGCGATATGCAACGGAAGCATGTACTCCGCCTGTCCGTCCCTGGCTGGATCGGCAGATCGGGCGTTGTGTCGGACTTCAGATCTCGGCCTCGTGTCCGGTGTCCGGTTTCCGGTCTGTGTTACTGTCGATCAGCTTTACGGTGGTGCCGCACCTACGTCGCCGTTACCTGAGGTTACAACTATCGATGGCGACCTCGCGACGCTCCTTCGGCTCGGGTTAAGGATGAAGCTCCCGAGACTCGACTCGGCTCCGCTGCAGATCGGTATTCGAGTCATCGTGCATTTCACATCACACCTACGCGTCACGACCGAGCTGGATCGCACATCGCAACCCAATCCCCCATTCCCCAAGAGTCATGAGTCATCGGCTCCTACGGACCGCATTCATTCCCGCTTGATAAGCCAAGCCAACTCAAGTCGCCATCGAATTGTACTCGAGCGATATCACCGCAGGGCATGTCGCGGGCGCGGGGCCGGCGCAGGCGCATGAAGACGGTTCCAGGTGACAGACTGGTCGGACCGTAGCAGTCACGGCACCACTTCCGGTCTTAGAACGTGCAGGTGGTGGCGACGAGATGCGACGATATGACGCGATCTGTCGGCGACATTCCGCCACTGGTGTCGTCGGCCTCCGACGATTCGCTTTGCTCTGCCACCACACTGTAACCACCTACCGCAGTATCGCACCCAACCACGGCTTGGTTCTCCTTGTCCACCGCTGGTCGTTCCTCGGCCGACCTGTCTCCCCTCGGGTGATAGGTGGTCGGGCGGACGGGCGAGTCATAAGCCATGCCGCTAACCTGTATGTATCTGATCGTCTCACCGTAAACGTGAAACTGTTCGCATAGGCGAAGTGCAAGTCGTAAATCTACCTTCGCGCACACTATACGCGTAGAGCACTCAGGCTCTTCACCATGTCCTACGGCAAGACGCTCACCGAGATGATCGCCTCCCCCGAGGAGGTGGCCAAGAACGTGGCTCGACTCAGGCTGGTGGGAGCCAATGGTCCCGAGGGCGGAGTTGTAAGTGCAACTGTGCGCGCCGCCCACCTCACCGCAACATTCTAGTGTCGAGGTCATTTCTCTCTGCTCACAGCCCGCTCCGAGTCCGCGCGCGACGCTTACTCGGCCGCTCTTGTCCTTCCGTAGAATGCCATGTACCCGGCATACCTCCCCGTTTGGGAGAAGTCGAAGCTCCCCGACTGGGAGGCAGTCCCCTACGTCGACCCCGGAACGAGGGCCACGCCGGACAAGCGCAACCTCTTCGTCGCCGGTTCCATGCACCGCGAGATCACCCCGGCCATCGGAGAGGAGATCTGGGTGGGTCGAGACTCGAATCCGATCTGGTCTTCTGGGTACCCGCTGTCTGTGGTGGAGGGCCTGCTTGAGAGCTTTGGGAGCTAATCCGTGCGATGCGTGTAGGGCGTTCAACTGTCCCAGTTGAGCAAGGAGGGACTGGATGATCTCGCGCTCCTAGCGGCGGAGAGGGGGTTGCTTATCTTGTAAGTGAGGTGGACCTCTTCCGGACCACATGCAGTGGACTGACCTGTCCTGATAGCCGCGACCAGGAGTTCAAGGTTAGCACCAATACCATTCCTTTTGCCGGCCGTCCATTCGGCCGGTCGATGCTGATGGCACCAGGACATCGGGCCGGAGCGACAGCTCGACACGGTCCGTCACTTTGGCAGACTGCATATCCACCCGGTGAGTAGAAGATCTGGTCCGATGGGGAAACCCCCTGCTGACGATCATTTAGACCATGGTGAGATATTCCTGTTCTCGATGCGGTTGAAGCTGTCGTCGAGGCTGATAGTCGCGTCCAGGGTCACCCTGAGGGCTACCCCGAGGTGCGTATGAATCGGACCTCTCATTCTGGTCCGGGAGTCCTGCACCGACGCTGAGCTCGACGCAGATGCATGTTGTCTACCGCGACCCCAAGGACAGCACCATCGCGTGAGCACGAGTATGAGTACAGCATACGCGGTACTCCCAGCTGAGCCGTCGCAGCCGGTACACCAAGCCCAACGAGGTCAGCTCGATCAGTTCGGTCAACTGGCATGTCGACCACACGGCCGAGGTCCAGCCCCCGGGAATCACCTTTTTCTTCGGCCTCGAGGTTCCTCCGGTGCGTCACAGCGTCGCCGCATCACAGAGTCACGCCTCCTTCATGTCACCACGACAGCCGCTGACACTTGACCCGTCTAGTCCGGCGGCGACACCCTCTTCGTTTCCGCCACCGAGGCGTACAACCGCCTCTCCGACGAGTTCAAAACCCGCCTCGAAGGCCTCCAGGTCGTGCATGACAACACTGACATGCTGACCCACTCGGCGTCTCTGGGCGGACCGTGTCGCTTCTCCCCGCAGAAAAGGAATCACCCTCTCAGTGCGTAACGTCGATTTCACCCCTCTCAAGCAGTTCTGACTTCTGAGAACAAGGGAGTGAATCGGTGCTGACGCCTATGCACCTCAGTCCGCACCCATCCTGTCACCAAGCAGAAGATCCTCAGCATTCATCAAGCCCACGCGCGGAGGATTTTCGGGTACAAGAAGGAGGAGTCGGAGTATCTCTTCAGCTTCCTCAACGACGTGCTCATCAAGGGCGGGGACTTCCAGACCAGGGCGCATTACGAGCCCGGGACAGTGGTGGTTTGGGACAAGTGAGCACCTAGGTCTGATATCCTCTGCAGCCGGCTGATCAGGGGACTAGCCGAGTGGTTGCACACACGGCGACGTACGATTTCAAGGGTGAGTGCCGCATGCAGGATATAGCACAGTCGCGCCGGGGTAGGCGCTCATGTCGCAGGTGACGAGCGTCGACACATGGTCCGTATTGCAGCCATGGCGGATGTGCCTGTCTGAAAAGTTGCCTACGGGCTACGGAAGATGCACGACTGGCGCTTGAGTACCGAACGGCACGGCATGCATGTTTGTTTGTAAGGCTTGCGGGCGAAGCTCGGTGCCGGTTTCTGGGTCGGACTCTCCGAGGGCTAGCTCTCGAAAGTCTGGCCGAGACACCACCCATGCGGTAAATACGCAAGTTGCCCTTTGCCCTTTGCACCGACAAGAGACACCGAGACAGGACAGATGGTACGGCAGTGGGGTGACTAATGCAGTATAGCCGAGCAGTCGAGCAAATATCATCTGAAACGAAAGCCACTCGCGCCGCCGCGGCCCTGGGTTCCTAGATGATACGTGTTCTTGGAAAACACCTATCCCGCTTGGCTGTCCAGCCCAGAGACGTTCTTGTTGTTCCGAGTGGTCGTTCTGTAGGACCATTACTTGTACAGTAGGTAGAGACGTAGAGTAGTTGCACAGTGGCGCCTGGCGCAGGCGCCACTCATCGACGAGTGGGGCGAGAAGGGTGTAAGAATCTTCTTCGACAAGCATTCATGAGTCATGACATATCAATCCGATCCGATGTGCACGATGTATGCTCGTGTTGAACGCCTCAAAGCCGCTCAGCGATGTAGGCACAAGTTACAACGAGCCTCCGTGGTGACAAACATAACAATACAGTAGATGTTGATCTCGTTGGCCTGGGAGACTGCACCCGAGGCAAGCAATACATAAAGCCCCAGATGCAGCTCGGTCGGACAAGCATCTGTTGCAAACGAACCCCACCCCGTTCCGGCCAACATGCACCTCTCCATCTGGCTCCTCCCCGCCCTCGCCGCCCTCGAGGCCATGGCCGTCCCGACACAGACGACACCGATCGATGAGCGTAGCCCCGCTGCTTTCAGCTGGCCGGAGAGCATCACCCTGCACAGCGGGACCAGGAGGGGAATGAGTAACGGGCGAGCGTATTAGGCGGTGAGTGTTGCTGCCTTTCGGCTTGAGGCAGGGTTGCTCGCCGAGTCAATTAATTGGCTTACGGCGAATGGATGGCAGTGGCCAGCCTGTGGCTCGCCCCAAGCGCCTATTCAACGAGAGGTCAGGACTTCAGAAACGAATCGACGCCGGCCCTTCGACGACAGCGACCGTTGGCGCACAAAGTTGGGTGTATCAGTATTGCGTCTCGTCCACTCTCACCTGTGAGTCGCGTCCCACGTCCCGTGTCCCACGCACTGGCCCCAGCCCCAGTATTCAACCTCTTTCGGACGCACTTGCACTGCACTCATTGCGCCATCTGAGCGAGCCGTCTCGCCGGCAATGTCCCGCTCAGTACAAGTACTACCCACCGAGTGAGAAGAGTGCTTCTGATCCTGTTTTTTGCCAGATGACAAGGCACATTTTCCTGGTAAGACCGCGGATATGTCAGTCTACGACGCTGCCGAGTCGTGTGCCTCGTCGACACTCACCGACTACCAAACCGATACGGCAACTGGCAAGACCCAGAACTTTGCGGTGGGAGTCGCTGGCAACTTTTGGCTGTGCTACACCGATATTTCCTCTTCAACGGCCGAGCCCTGCAGCACCGGAGACGTCTTTGTCTTTTACGTGTATCAAGTGTGAGATTTTGTCGCCACGAGGTCAGAACGGACTTTTGCCTATACGCCCCCTCTTTCTTTCCTTTGGGCATGTTGCGGTCCTCGAGTGTCTAGTTAGGGAGAGGAGAGCGCACTCGGCGGGATGGATCTACTTTCTTTCGCTGCCACGCCCCTTACTGGAGCATGACGAGCCGCATTGCATTGTGCAGCACGACGTGTTTCATTTCGCGATATGTGGGTACTGTACCGATCTTCATCCACTTCAAGAGCCCACCGACGAGGATCCCTTGCATTGTCGCCGGTTTTGATGGTACGCATCGACCCAGCCTCATCGGTCGAGTGTTCACGCCCGCCGCAGTGCGGATACTGCAAGCGTGAAGGAGATGTTCCATCAAGCTTTGGGAACTTTCCGGAGGAAGTACTCGCGGCGCAGCGCACTCACAAGCCGCTTGCTTGCAACCAAAATCCGCAGCGGTGCTCGCGCTGCCTCTCGACGGGCTCCTCTTGTGTTGGCAGAACCGCAGAACCGCAGGCGCCCAGGGCGATCTACTCCGTGGTCCGCGGCACGCCCCGACGTCGCAGTGGCCCACCCGCGGTGACAGCGAAAACACAGACGGAATGTGCGGTACCCCGCCCGTTGTGCCACCACCCTCGAGGCACCCGTACGTTTAGACATGTTATGGCTGCTTCCTCCGTCCGAGGTCGGCGAGGAAGGGTCGATTCTTGGCGCTCGTTGTTTGGTTTCAGTGCCAACGGCATGCATGGACAGCGCAAATGCGCGAGTACACACGTACAATACAACAGATAAACGCTCCACAGGCTGGTCAAACTTGCCCCGTGTCCAAAGCACCGCTTTTCGCTCTACTCCCAACTGAACCTTTCTCCCTCAACGAGCCACCAACAGCCATGCGATACTTTCTCTTCCTCCTCACGCTACTCGGACTCGGGGCGATCGGAGCTGTGTGCGCCAACACGGGTACGCGGACGATCACAGACGCTGATGGCGTCGACTTGTCCTCGTCTGGAATCGACTGGCCGGAAACTGTCACAGTCCGCCGTAAAGCCAGAGGGCGGATGACCAACGCCGAGCGGCTCCAACGGTAAGTGCGAAGGTCACCCAGTGCTTGATCGCCAGCGTCTACGCACACCGAAGAGGCGCCGGCGAGGCCCGACGGGCGATCGGAGCTGATGATGACTCTACTGTAGTGGCCAAGCACCTGCTGCTCCGAAGCGACTTTGGCGCCAACGGTCAAGTATCCAAAAGCGACTCGATGTTGGGCCATCCCCTACGGCCACGTCTGGCAGCGATACCTGGGTGTTTGCGAACTGTGTCGCTGCTTTCCCCTCATGTGAGCCGTTCTTGTCCCATCATACAGCAGTAGCAGCATCCAACTGCTACTCATCTCAACTCAAACATCCACACCAGTGTCCAAGCCCGAATACAGTACCAGTCCACAATCCGGACGAGGCAGTGACTGATCCCATAGCAGGGTACACGGTGCAACAGGGTCTGGGCGACCCTGCGACGGTCTCCGCAGAAGATGCTGCCCAGCAGTGCGCCTCCATCGAGCAAAGCATGTACCCGACCGACCACGGTGCGGGCAAGACATACAACTTTGCGATCGTGACCCTCAACAATCAATGGGCTTGCGCGACGGACATCACCTCGTCGACAGCTTCCGATTGCTCCACGGCAGCCGGCGCGCTCTACGCGCATCAGTCGTCATAGCGAAGAACCTCCAGTAAGACTGTTCCTTTCATCGGCTCGCTTCGGGAGCTACAGTAGAATAGCGAAATGGACAACACAACGCGTCCATCTCCCTGCTCTATCCAGACGGCGACTTTGTGAATCACCACAGGCCTTGTAGATTGGGTGTGATGTACAGTATGATGACCCTTCCGCCCTGTCTGTACAGAGCCGTCTCGACGCACAGTCCCCGTCGTGCTCGTCCGCAGCCTCTCCATGACTCTGCCAGCCTATGATGCGGTCGTGTTGTGACCATGTCCAGACACAACAAGCCAACAAGTTTACCCGGCGTCCAGCGCCAACATCCATTCACAAGCCCCTCTCTGGCTGACGGTAGATGCGATACACCACCATAACGATCACCCCTGACGATCCGCAGCGAAACCTCGGCGCCGCATCGGTAACAGCGGGCGAGGTGACTGGTACATTCGAAGGTGATACCTCCCCCACCATATGGATGAGATATGTACGCATACGTTTCTCTCGTAAACGCGAGTGCAAAGGAGATCGTCACCATTGTTACTGTGCGAGTACCGTACCTCACCGGGTCGGAAGTGCTTGCGGTTGACAGTGCAAGTGTCCGTCGGGCGGATCATATAGCACAGCACCCTAGTCGGGCGGAGGACGTTTGGGCGAGGTGCGGGCCACGGAGCGTCTCGCGCAACGACTCGCCGCTGATCAGAAGCTCGAATTTCAAGTTGTCGACCAGTCCAATGGTCACCTCCCCCTTCCGCTCCTTGTTGGGCCTGTGTGGACCTTGGTGACCAGGGAATATCCTATCAACGAGATACTGTACGTTTGTTCTCGCAACGTTGCCTGGGCGATCGCCGTACCAGCCCCAGCCCCAGCCCTGGATCCGGATCCCCTCGGTACCGAGTCGGAGGCTCACCGTGTTCGCGTAACTGCCAATCAGGTGGGGCATGTACCAGTTGAAGAGAGTGCCTTGCCGCTGTCCCAGGACACGAATTCGCCGTCAAGTCAACTGCATGGTGGTGGTGGCATTGGCACCGGGCGGCGGGCACGTACTCGAACAGTACAATATCGGTGCTGTAACGCGGTCGATCCGCGACTCCAGCTGGAAGCCCGTTGACCATCGGTTGGAGAGACTCTGGCCTCGGGTGACGGGTGTTTTGGACCCCCCGTAGTGCCGAGTGCCGAGCGCCGAACGCCTCGTACCTATACACCGTATCGGGGCGCATGAGCTCGCCGTGCCGAAGCGATACCATGGCTCATCTCCTTCTTCCCACTTGCTAAGATGTCCACCCGCCATCGCCATGAAAGTGTCTTTGGGAACCCAGCCACCTCGCCCGCTCGACCCGTCACGGAACTTATACGCTCCAGTGGATTGTGATTGTGACCTTACGAAGCGACCGAGGGCCGAGGCGACTCACCCACGTCTCAATCCGTCTGACAACAACAGTCCAGTCTCCCAGAGGACCAGAGGACTCAGACTGTATGCGCATGTCAAACAACATGTCTCCTTGTTTGGCTCGATGTGAAGCCGCCTCGACAAGCCACTTGTCCCTGGTGCTGAGGGCTGATCTCTCTCCGATTGTACAAGTTGGGAGTGCATATGACACGCAGATCACGATACAAAAGAGCGGATCCCGTGCCATGCAGTACACAATATATAGCCCGACTTCCCCCTCGTCTCGACTCTAATGATCTCTCACCGGACCGTTTCACCCATACTTCTCCAAAACACACCGCGAGCCCTCACCCTACAATACAGTTACTGGTATAGTCGGTCATGCGATTCCTCCTCATAGTGCTACCCGCCCTAAGCGTCATCGGCGCCGTTGCCTCCCCCACCGATCCCACCAAGACGACCCAGCTCGATGTCGCCACCCCGCACGACTGGCCGCAGACGGTCACGCTGGACAGCACGACGAGGAGATTGTCAAATGGGGAGCGTCTCAAGCGGTATGTCGGGAATCGCGGGCCCAAACCAAGCCTCAAACCCATCCCAGGGATCACCAGCACCATTCCGCTCTCCCCCTCCCCCCCMCCCCCCTCCCCCTCCCTTCGTTCCTCTGTACTCGCGCGGAGCTTTTCATCTGCTTGGGAAGAGCACTCAGTAGCACGAGTCGAGCTGACCTGACGCCTCACACAGCGGCCAAGCCCCTGCGCCCCCAAAGAAACTCTGGCGACCCAAGCCCAACAGCCCGCAAAGGCGACTCGACGTGGACACTGGTCCCTCCTCGACCGTGACGTCCGGTTCACAGTCTTGGGCTTTTGCCAACTGCATCAGCTCTAGCAGTTTCAACAGTGAGTGAGCATCGACTGCCACGCGCCACGAGCTGCACGCGGGAGATGTCGCCTACATGTACTCGTACTCGTACTGTACCAGTACATACCCGCATTTTGTTGGGCTCTCCCTGGTCCCTTTCCCATCGGCCAGTACTTGTACTCGTCAGCCTTCGGCACGAGTTTCGGCACGAGTCCAAGTACATAAGAATACACGAGCACGAGCACATACCGTACGGGCATTCGCACATCCGCTGACACCGCCCGACCCGTCGCAGAATTCACCGCATACACCCTCGGCCCCTCGTACACCACCCCGCTGGACACAGCAGCAGCGCAGTGCGCAGCATACCAGGCCAGCGACTACCCGAACGACGAGAACGGGTCGAAGACAAACAACTTCGCCATCACAGACTACAGCGGGGACTGGGTGTGCTCCACCGACGTCCGCTCGACGACCTCCGAGGACTGCACCACGCCCAATGCCGGGGCGCTGTATGGATATGTCATGTGATCGGTTCGGGTCGGTTCGGGTCGGGTCGACAGCTGCCATTTTGGGTCTTTGGGTACGGCGTGCGCACAGGGGGAGAAACGGAGGTCTCGTCTCGTCTCGTATACGTAGAGTATGCGTCTCGAATTCGTAGGGTATCTCGGACATCGTGACGCAGTCGCAGTCGAAGTCAAGCTCTTCGATTGCGCGGGACTGTTTTCGCCGATCTTTTGGACTACAGTATGGGAACATGTTCGGGGCACCCAAGTCGAGTACTCGTACTCTGCAGATTCTGTACGGTGTATACACACTGTCGTGTTCACGCCGCCGCCCTTGCGACGACGGCGCGTGTGTGGAGAAGAAAGGCCGTGAGGCAGCTGCGAAAAGTGTTCATCAACATGCTACGTCGAGGCAGCTAAATGTTCGTTGTCAAGCCACGTCGAGGGAGCTGCGAAAAAGTGTTCGTTAACGAGCTAGTCCCAAAGTATCGACACAGACACAAGAGCGTCCACAATGTCCTGCTTGTTCTAGGTATAATTTAACTGACAGGCGCCGGTGTCGGCCCTGGTATCACTGCTCGTCTGGCCGCTCCTCCTGTGCACAGCGCGGTGGGGACCAGGCTGCTGGCAGTGGCGTTATACTCGCTACAGACGACGTCAGCTCGGTTCCGCCTATGGCGCACACGACGGCCCGCACGTCTACACTCTTGAAGAGAAAAGAGAAAGTATGACGTGACGACGGACGGCGTTTAGGACAATTGCCGACTTCACTCACTCTGGGTATGTGCAACCCGCCACGGTGGTGTACGCTGCCTGGGAGTCGGAGCTGAACGCCCATCCGCCGCCCATGGTGACGTTGTAGAAGTGCGAGGGAGTCGCGAGGGTGACGGGCGTTCCGGTCCGGGTGAGGGTCGGGAAGAGCGCGATCTGGGCGGTGTTGGTGAACGACGGGCCGAGCGAGGTCGGTGGCCAGGCAGAATAGATCGAGCTATTGGCCAGAACCTGAGAGCTTGAGACCCCGCCGGTTGCCGAGGCGGGGAACGTCCCGGCGAACTGTGATATGATCAGCCGGAATCCGGGCGACCACACAGATCCCAGCCTGGACCGCGACAAAGCTTGGCTTGCTCGCTCACCTGGTCACCTCCGACATTGATGCCCTTGCAGTATCCACCCGCCGTGCGGGGATCCGTCGGGATCCAACCGTTCTCCACTCCGAGCTTGTAGTGCCAGAACGGACTCGGGGCGTAACCCAACTGCGTCGAGTTTCCAATCTTCCAGGTCCAGAAGAACCAGTTCTGCAGCGCGTCCATCTGCCCGCTCGAAAAGCCCAGGATGCCCGCCTTGGTCGTCGCAGACCAGTTCATCCATTCCTCCCACTGCGTGCAGGCGCCAGCGCCGAACGTCGTCTCGTATGCAGACGTGGAGCCAACGCCGTCAAGCCACTTGCCGCAGTCGTTGATGGCGTTGGACCACTCGCCGCCGAGGACGATGCCAAAGTTGGTCTATCCGAGAGATTAATCGATGCACGTCACATGTTCAAAAAGCGCACCGTGGAGCGCGGTTCCTACTTACCTGCGAGTCGTTCGTCCCACCGCCCCAACCGCACGCCTGTTGTGTCTAACAAAGTCAGCTTGCGCGGAGGATGGAGCTAAGAGCCAGGTGAGCGGGCAGTATACTGACGTTCTGCGCCCACGTATTGTTGTTCTGCGTGGCCTGGAACGCCAGGTAAGGGTGTTGGTCGAGCGCAAGGCGGTCCGCCCCCGAAAGGAACCCGGTCCACGCTGCGATGCCCTCGAAGCCGTCGTGCATGGCGATGATGGGCCCGTTGCCCGCGCCGTACCCGGTGATGGAGCGGATCATGTTGTACGCCTGGTAGTAGCTGCGGGAAAGTTTCAGCACAGTTGCCCTGCCTCAGGATCGCCAGATTAGCGAGATGGGGCCTCACAACGATCCGAGATTCTGCATTCCCACGACGCCCAACTGGACTTCATTGACCAGGCCGATACTGCGACAGTCAGTCAACGCCGTATCGTATGAGGGGGTACAAGCTGGTCCACCGCACTTACACCGGGACGACCTGCTTGATCCCGTCCTGGCTGATGTACTCCACCATGGTCCGGAGAATCTCGAGCGAGCGCTGGGCATTGGTGATGCCCATGACACCGTACATCCAGTTGACAATGCCGATTCCTCGGCCAGAATGGTTCCACCCGTTCTGCGAGCCTGCCGACTTCAGCATCGGCCACGAGTGCGGATTCCACCAAGAAGACGCAGGAGGCACGGAATGGGGCGTACCAGGAAGACCATGGAAGTCCAGAAGAATGCGGAGACCGTACTTCCTAGCCCATGAGATGGCTTTGAGGAAGTACCTATCGCTGATGAGCCGGCCGCTCTCCCGCAGGTACCTAGAGCTGAAAGCTCTACCCACTGCCATGACACGCCCTCGAGGTACGGCTCGCCAGCCTGGGTCTCGATGGCCCAGAAACCGAGCGGAATGCGCACCCAGTTGAGTCCGACCTTGGCGATGTCCGCAAAGTCTTGCTCGGTCTGCAGGCTCAGCGCGGGCCCGAGCGCAAGTGGTACACCGGAGGGAAGCTCACAATGAACGTGGCGTAGTGCTCCTCCATCACAGTCGCGAGGTTCGCTCCCAAGCTGCGATATCAGCATGGGTATTGGTCAATGATTTTGAGACGGTAGAGACGCACGCTTGGGACAAAGTGAACTCGTCAATCGCATTCGGCGTCGCGTTCTGATACTGCTCGTACAGTGCGGGGACGATGAAGGCTGCGGCGATGAGCTGGCGGATCCACAAATCAGACCGAATTGATACGCACGCTCTGTGACCAGCCAGCCGCCGAGATTGACACTGCGATGGGTCAGTAGTGCTCCCCCCCACATCCGGCTTGGTAGTCGCCCAAACACTTTGAACTTACCCTCGCACGATGTCCGTACCCCACACCCAATCCTCCAGCAGACTAGGGCTCCAGCTTTGCGCTTTTCCAGAGACCTGCACATGTCGTCAGCGCCCGGTCACGCCGACGGCATCCAGAGAGGCTCTGTCCGCTCACGCTGGTTGGGTTCAGGGGATCCTGAGCCCAGTTGCCGCCGTACCAGTTAACATAGGTGAAGTTCACGCCGAGATCGGTGGTGACGATGCTACCGTTGGAGCCGCTTCCGACAGCACCCCACAAGGTGGTGTTGTAGACAGTCGACGAGGTGCCCCCGTTACCACCGCCTGTGCTGCCTGTGCTGCCTGTGCTACCACCGTTTCC
Organism: Saitozyma sp. JCM 24511; assembly: GCA_001600855.1. Lineage (NCBI taxonomy): Eukaryota > Fungi > Basidiomycota > Tremellomycetes > Tremellales > Trimorphomycetaceae > Saitozyma > Saitozyma sp. JCM 24511. Next base: position 293,133 of record BCLC01000021.1, on the reverse strand, counting down.
AGATCCACTGCCCGAGCCAGAGCTGCCGCCGGAGCTCGTGCTCTTGTGACTCTGGTTGATGCCTACCACCACTCCCGCCGCGATAGCCGCCGCGATGATCAGGCCGATGGGCACGCCGAAGAACAGCCATCTCCTCTTGGTAGGGTCGCTCGGGACACAGCCTCGCGGCTCCTTGTACGCCCTGTCGCGGTTGCCCCGCCCAGCCGAGGCGGTCCGGCGGAGAGAAGGGTCGAGGTACCGGTTCGACGGGTACTGGTTGTGCCCGAAGGCGGCCCCGCCCCCGAGCGGGTCCTTCTCGGTCGCCAGCGCAGGAGAGTCCATCGAGGGGCTGCTCGGGATGGGTGTGTGCAAACGGTCGGGCGAGTCCGAGTACGTGTCGAGCGTGTCGAGGTAGGCGTGGGTGGGGGACTGGGTGAGGTCGTACTGCAAAGGTCGAAGGGGACGGCGTTGGCGTTGGCGTTCGCAGCAGGAGTCGAGGCGATTTGCCGATTATGCAGAAGATGTATGGGATCCGCGGATTATAGGAGAGAGATGTAGAGACGAGACACAAGAGTCGAAAGGAAGAGGTAGAAAGGAAGAGGTGGGAGATTTGGTTGGTTTGTTTCGGTGTGGGGATGGGAACCAGAGGGGCGGTGCAGAGCGGGCAGAGCGGACAGAGCGGCAGCGACAGGAGGGGCGGAAACGGCGTGGGAAAGGCAAGGCGAGGAGCGGAGTGGCGAGCAAGATCAAAGGCGTCAGCGATGATGCTCTATCACATACAACTCCATCTCCAAAGCAGCGAGTGAGTTGTCGAGTGCCGCCAACGACGACAAACAAAAGCAAAAGCCCGAAAACTGATAGCGTCGTTTTTTGGTTGAAACAGGTACCCGATCCGGTCGCGCGTCTCATTCCTGTCTTTTGGGTCCCGGAGTAGTCACCAAACTCACGTCGTCGTAACCTCTGATACCCATCCCGAGCCCATCTGCGCCTTGTCCCCCGGCCGCACCGGCACCGTCCTCGTCCCCGTCACCGCGACCGCCGTCAGCTCTGCCGTCCCTGCCCCGCCCCCACGGACGGGCAGACACGTTCCGCCCGCCCTGGGGGTTGCTGGGCGACCGGTACGCGCCAGAAGGGGAGCGGTACGACGGCGAAGCGGCAGATGGGAAGTAGGCCGCGTCGGGCGTTCGCGGGATGGGGGACGAGATGCTCAGTGCCGCCGGTGGGGCTTTCTTCGGCATGGCGAGCGAGTCCGAGTCTTCGGAATGGACGAACGAGTGGATGAGTGAACGAGTGTGTTGCGCTTGGCCGCAACGGTGGTCGGCTCAAAGCGTTGGTATGTCGAGCAAGCAGAGGATACTGAGTAGGAAGAGCGGTCCGCGCGCTCAGATGATTCCGGAGAGATGGTCCGGGGGCGAAGGAGAGGGACTCTGAGAGGATGGATATACGCGAAAGAGAATCGCCGAAAACAACACAGAACTGGTCAAGCTGCATGCATGCAATTGACTTGTGCATCAACAACACCCCCCTCTGCGCAACCTCACCCTCGCCCAGAGCCAGAGCCAGAGCCAGAGTCAGAGTCAGTCACCCCCGGCAGGCAGGCGCCGTGGACGTACAAGTGGAAACCGTGGAATCGCCTCGTCGCCCGTGCCTCGACGCGTTCCTCCGATGGCGTCGAACTCAGACCACCACCGCCGCTGTATGACTCTTGTCTTGCCCTCGTGAGTCGTAACGACGTAGCATGTCCCATAGACTCGCAGGGAGAAGGGGCAACTGACCCTCACCGCCCCTCACGCCAGCAGCCAGCTTGCATGCTTGCGACGTGGTATTGATTCCAATCCTCGGGCCGTATGCTCAGGCCCTTTTCGCATGTCATAAACATAAGTCACAGCCGCTCAGGGTAGTCTGGCTCGCTCTTTGCGGTAAACCTCCGATAGCCCACGCCCCAGTGCCCACCGCCCTTCCGCAAGTCTACGATACATCCTGCAATCTGCTGCTGCAAAGCGTTGTCGCCCCCGGTTGAGCTTACAAGGGCTGCGCCGCCGCAATGCCGGACAACGTGTCGGACCGGATCCGCAGAGTCATAAACCCCCAGACACCCCGAGTGGTTCCCACGGTTCTAGTTCTGTTGACATGTCGTCAACGCGTCGCAAAGCGTTGCAGAGTCGCACTGCGCCTTGGATCAGTTGCGACATGTACTCGTACTCGTACGTGTTTGCATGAAAGCATGCGCACCCACGATGTACCGGCCCACGGTTTCACGGTTTCACCCCATTCGCAGTCCGTCGACATGTCGCAGAGTCGTTCTGCCAACACTCGGACTCGGGAAGGCGTGGCTTTACGCTTCAGACCCACTTCATGTTGATCTAGGGCTTAAAGCACATAATAGTCGCCGAGCGGTGTTGACAGCTCGTTCGATTGACTTCGTCACGAGTTAGTAGTCACATGGCGTTACTCGTCCGACAACGCCGAGCGTCGCCGGCTCATGTGCGTCACGACTACACTCTTGAAGGATCATATCATCAAGGTCGTCATGCATTATCCGATTATTGTCCAATATGCAGGCCACCACATGACACGGACACGCGAAAGGCGAAACACACACCAACCCCCATCTTCCCCTGCCCTCGCAAGAGCATACGAGCAGCTACAGAAGAACCGCACCGCCAATGAACACGCCCACCACACCGACCACACCGCCAATCCACCCCCGGGCAAGGAATGCGATCCCGTACCTCGCCTCTCCCGCCGAACTGCTCGAGTTGGAACCGGAGCGGTTCGTGCCCGAGGCTGAGGCGCCGCTCGACGCGGACGTAGATGCTGCAACAGAAGTAGTTGGCGTCGGGGTGTAGACGCCCCCCGAGGGTTGGGAGGCCAGACACGACGAAGCGGCGGTCGACGCGTCCTGGGCCGTGTTGGGCTCTGAGAGGATCATAGCAATTAGCAAGCCATGTACGGCTCGTGACGATGCTGAGACATGAAACCGGGCCGACTCACTGTTCGGGTTCAGCGTCGCATTCCCGGAAAAGTCACAGCTCGAGTCCACGGGGTTGAACTCGTAATAAGCCGACATGGCGTAGCTGAGCTTGATGGCCGGGGAGCACATGCTGAGGGAGCCGTACGTGCCCGAGGTGCCGTTCCCGCCGATGGCATCGCATGACGCACCAGAATTGGTCGAGCCGAGCAGAGAGCAGGCGTAACTGGCAGCGGGTCAGTTCTCGTCAAGGCAGTGACAATCATCTCTATCTCTGAACGAGCACTCACTCTGTCAGCGCGCCAACGACGTTGGGCTCGTTTGCGGAAGTCTGGGTAACCCGACACGCCAGTGCGTTCTGGTTCACGCAGTTGCAGACCGACTCGTCCGGCGTTGGCGGGAGCGTCGAGCTCGCGAGCAGCGTGGCGTTGACAGAGGGACATGTTAGCGCACCGGGTGCGGCAGACGACGCAGACGACTGGGAAGGGGTCGTGGGTGTTTTCGTGGCGTTGTATTGCGTGGACAGGCGGGTGTAGTCGGCCGAGACCGTAACACTATCCCCATCGTCAGCGGAATGATGTGGACTACAACAGCGCCGAAGACAGTGTCGGGAACATCCGTTGAGTGGCGCTGCGTGGATGCAGAATTCAGGAAGACACTGCGCATTTCGCACTCACGTCTGGCCATCCGCCGAGAAAGTGACCATCCCGTAACCATCGCTGGTTGGGAAATAGCTGAACGCCATCCCTCCAGAGAAAACATCGCTAACAGGGCTCGAGAACAGCGCGGGCACCTCGGTCCATAGCCTCGGCGGGCTGGTGATGCACCCGTACTCTGACATGTAGGTCGCCACGGGGAGGTTGGAGAACCCTTGGGTGATGACATTCCAGTTGGACGAGTTGACATTTTCGTTCCCGCACCACTCGTAGTTGTTCAATCCTGTTTCCGTCAGTTGTCGGATCAACGGGGCCGGAGGAGTGCGTGGAGCTGTGAGGAGTACTCACCGTAAATGTCCACTCGGACCGTGTCGTCGCCGCAGGTCATGTACTCTGCCAGCGCGTTCCGGAAGGCTGCATCGCCATCGACGGCCGAGTAACCCACGAGCGCTTTTGACCCGACACCCTTGAGGTAGGCCTTGATATCTCGCGCAGCGGCCTTGACGAAAGCTAAGAGATATCTGTCAGGACACTGGCCACAGTCCGAGCGGCGGAGGCGAGTTGGACAATCAGGAGAGTGTGGAGACGGATACGATGGTATGCCACACGTACGAGCGGCATTCGTATTCGAAACGAGATTGACGACCTCGTTGCCGATGTTGAAAGCGAGGACGTTGTCGTACTGCGCCGAGTCAGTGGCCCGTGTATCGAGTGCATTGCACAAGGTCGCCGAGCGATTTATCTGCCCAATCCGACTCACTTTGAGGAACGCGTTGATCGTCGTGGTGTACTCGTCGAGGAGGTTTGTTGACCACGCAGGTGATGCGCGATCAATCGACCCGTTGAGGGGCAGCGAGATGTCCAACCTGTTCGCCGAAGTATCAGCCTTGCCGATCACATATCATCTCCATCACATCCAGGTCCGGCGGAATCCGGGATGGCGCGGAGCCATTCAGTAGTCAAAGATGCGACACGCCAGCGACTTGACGACACCACGCCATGGGAGAGGCATCACTCACATCACGTAGATCCCCGCGGCGCTCAACGCGCTCATACACGCGTCGTGGTTCAGGCTGCTATTGACCGAATAGACGCGCACGGCATTGACGCCGAGCTGGGTGAGGTACGGGATGTCCCGGCTGCAGTTCTGCGAGGAGGAAAGCGGGTCGACGTAGGATGACCTGTGACGCGATGAGCGGTTCCTCGGGCGGCGTGCTCGCGACGAGGCATGGGAAGGGACGGGCATAGCGGGCGAGAGGATGAGACGCGATGAGACGACACGTACGGTTCGGGGAAACCTCCGCTGATACATTGTCAGCTACGGTCCAGTTGTGTCGGGACCATGGGAATGTGCGCCCAGTGGCCACCGCGCACGGGAGAGGGGACTCACTTGGCGGCGTTTGCTGACGAGTTGGCGGCGACTGCTCCTTCAGGCTGGTATGCCACGCCCTGGTCACATCAGTACGAGTGACCGAAAGCGCGTAGAGACAGTAAGCATAAGCGTCGGGGCCTCACGGCCTTCTTGCACGTGAAGACAGCCTATTCTGTTGACCCTCTTTGCCTTTCCAACCGATGCGCCTCTCCCTCCGGTGGTTCTTCCACCAGCGTCCCAACGCTCTGGTCGTCATCGACCCATACCCGACACCAGCTCGCCTGTCGCCCCGCTTCGCCTCACGCCTCCCAGTCTGTTCACCGGACTTCTCATCGCATCAACCCCCTCACGACGTTGCGTCGCGTACAACCATGCACTCCACACAGTTCCACGCCGCACTCACCTTGATGGAGAACCGGTTCCCGCTCGGATCGTACAGATACTTCCCGGTCCGCGTGATCTGGGGCAACGACTGCACGCCGTGCAGCGCTGCCAGCACAGCGGACACGGCCCAGGGTGATATCCTCATGATGAGGTCGTGAGGCTTCGGGCGGAGCGGGAGGTGAGTGTGAGAAAAGTCGGAATGGGCCCGGCGGGCTGTTGCAGGTGTGTGTTAAGGACGGTGAGGAGCAAAGGGTCGCGTCGGGGTGGTACTCGCTATACCCCAGAACGCAGAGTGAGCGCAGCGCGGAGGGTCCTCAGGTCAAGTGGTAAAAGCAAAGAGAGGTAGACAATGAATGTGTTGGACGAGACAGAACAAGAGAGCATGTGAAGATGAGAGGATCGCATCGACGACGACTACAAGCTCGACGAGAAACACAGGGGCGGTGTTGACAATGTGAGAATGGGGGCGAGGGTCACGTGACATAAAGTTCCCATCAACCTTTGTGGCTGTGGCTGTCTACATGTAGGGATTCGCAGCGGCGGGCGAGCGAGCAGATGGGGGAAGAGGCTTACGGACCGTGTACACATACAAGCCGGTGCGCAGCTTGCGGTCGTGCATGTGCATGTGCATGCGTGTGCTTGGCCTTATGATTGCGAGTGTTCTGATCTGTTGTGCTTATGATTGCGAGTGTTCTGATCCGTGTGGCAATCTAGCCACCGTCGAGCATGCTCACTCTTGGCGGCTGGATCGCGAAAGTGAAAGCCGACGCTCGCCGGCGGTGTTGCTCCTGATTGCCCCATCGAAGCTCGAGTCGCAGTGGTCCGCAAGGACATGACCAGAGCTACAGTATTGGTCGGTCGAGCCGGCTTGAGCCGGCTTGCGTTCAGGGCTATGTATCAACGTTCATCGTTCGGTGGGAAGCAGCTGATACAGATACTTTACACAGTCACAGCATGTACACATCACCTTCACCTTCACCTTCACCAATGCGTCAGAGGCGGCCGCCCGATACTCGTGCGATATCTCAGAGACAATTGCATAGCCGGTGACGCCTTCACGGTGGTTCCGTTTCCCATCTCAGTCATGCAATCCGAAATCACTATACCTCCCTCCAATAAGCTGCGATCCGAGGTTCGCGTGCCTCATTCCTAAATGCAGGAGCTCCACGACGATCTGGCAGCAGAGCAGCATGGGTGCTTTGCCGTTCGTCCGGCAAATCCGATTCGAACTCAGCACCGTTGCATGTCAGCCTACCGGACCCGCCGGGCCCGATGTGGGCCATCGACAGATGTGTTGCGGACTCAAGTAAGTGTGCAGGCGCTCTTTTGGCTTGGAGTATCACAGATGCAGCATCCCTATGGCTCGGTCCCGGCTCGCACTCCGATCGGTATGACTAGTGAGCTACTGCGCTAGTGCACGTTGGTGACTGACAACACGTTCACCTTGGGTGCGCATTCAGGATCCCCTCGTCACCATGTCTCCTCGCCTCTCGTCTCGTCTTGTCTCGTCTGGGGCAGCCTGGGAGTCCATCCGGATCTCGCGGCAATCATCCTGCCCACCACGCTTCGGACGATGGGACGACGAAGTACCGGAGCCCTGGATGAAGCGTCAGACAAGCCGATGGCCGGCCGGTCCTCTATCAGGTAAGCGGTCTGCTCACCCTTCAGACGCTCCTTGCGGCATTGCGGCGTTGTGCTCGACAAACCGACCTGAGCATGCTGAACAACCGATGGCGTGGGTGTGTCTGAGCGTAGTCGGTATGTCGGTGCCGAGAAGGCTTCCGCGGAGCCGATGGATCACGATCCTCCCACCCTGTGCTCTACTGTAGTGGGATCACCTGCGGCATACAGATCTTGACCGTACATCTGGGGCGCGCAAGTGCCCTCAGGCCCTCGGTTCCGTCGGCCACATGAGCGTCACGCCTCATTATGTACGACTCGGTGTCACGCGCCATGCTCTCGGACCGTCTTTAGACATCGGTCGGTACCATTGTCCCGAAAATCGGGGTCCTGGTCCCAAACCAGGTAGTCGGCTTCCAGGTCCCTTCGTTACTCGGAGTCTCGCACTGAGACCTCCGGGGCTTGAGACCTCCGTAGTGTTCTCGTAAGGTATGGAGGGTAGACGTGGAACGTCTCCAGGCTTGTGCGGACTGTATGTACAGTATTGCATATTGCACCGTTTGTGACAGTCGTGCTCGTCGTGTCCTGACGGCCGGTGTGCCGGTTGCCGGTGTGCCTCCAGCGCTCGAGCCGGTAGGTCTCGTGCGTTCTGAGCACTACCAGCGACGTCGTCGCCCAGGTCCATCTAGCGGCTGTACATGATATCGGTATCGTACTGTATCGGTCCGACAGAATGCGGGTTTTGGCTTTTGCCAGAAATCCCCGATCCCCCGGAAACTTTGACACGCGCTGTTTTGGCGTTGCTCACCTTACCGCCCAAAACAGCAGGGCACGTCAGACCACTACTATTGCGGAACGAGTCTGCGCCATACAGTGGTTATAGGACACGACCTCACATTCCGTACATACTCGCTGGAACAGACTCGCTCGACCGCCCGTCTCACCCCGCCATGTTCTTCGCCGCCCCGAGACATGCAGTACTCTACTCATTAGTCTCAGGAACCGGATACATATGCGTTACTGCGCGGTGATCGGCGCACTGCTGTCACGCAGGTCCGAGCGCGTTCACGCCGAGCGACCAAAGACGGCCAACAGTGGTAATGCTACCAAAATGACCTACCTAGGATAGGGCAGGTGTGGGATGACGATTTAGCGGAGGCGAGGCGCAGGTGTGCCACGCCGGTTGCAGCAGTGCCTCCGCCACACGGCGATCGTCTTTATTGTTCGAAAAATGACATCCCCCAATGGTCCTTATTGTTCTCGCGTCATAGCTTCCGCAAGTGGCCGTTGGCATTTCGGGTTGTTCTGCCCCAGAACACGCAAACCCCTCGAACGATCGCTCGAGCCCCTTGAAACGCCATGGAACGATATTAAACAGGTCTCAGGACTAGGCTGTGCGTGGCGGCGGGCGAAGCAGCGACGAGGGTGACCCAGCCCGCGCGGCGGCGCAACGGAGCAACGCCTTCTGGTCGATCTCCTCGCTTCCCACCTTGTCTATGATGCCCGGCTCGGCTCGGCTCGGCTCGTGCAATCGTTCCTCTCGGCGTTCCTCTCGGGTTTTCGGCATTGGGGTCCAGAGAGAGGCGTCTACGCCCACGAGGCCATAGCGAGGGTGATTACGAGGTGGATCCGATTGTCTCTCTATTTCACCGAGGACCTTCAAGTACAGTACCTGAATCCTGGGACGTCGACGTCAATTTGGACTGTGGAAGACCCACGCCTGCTCACAAGCGGCAGCTGCGGAGATCGTTGCTTTCGGCGGAGGGCCTTCGATAGGGTGGCTCTGAAGCCACGGAGTCATTGCGAGTACCAAGCGAGCTCGAGCAGGTTGTCTCCCTCGATCGTCCGTATTCACCGGACAGATCGACCTACCTGTATCCTGGGACGTGTGTCTGCACTCTGGACCAGACAAAGGCTGCGGACCAAAGAGGGTACTTCCATGGTCGACGACGATGTGTGCCAGGGTCTCCGAGTCACGCTTACAGCACCCAACCACAGGTTCGAGCGAGGAACGTCGGTGAGCCTTCTTCCCATTCTGGGCGGTGTCTCCGTGCGGTGAACAGCACGACTTATTGTAGGGGTCCGAGCACATGCGTGTGCAGAGATGGAGAGACAATAACAGTACCCAAGATCTTGGTGACAGCATTGGCCGTTCTCGAGGCGTTCTGCGAGGTCGGTGCGCGGACGTCAAGCGATGGAAAGGCCCAACGAGGCAATGAGGCAATGAGGCAACGAGGCAACGAGGCAACGAGGCAACGAGGCAACGAGGCAACGAGTCAACGATCTCGGTTACCTCGTCGAAAAGTGTGCAATCTGTGCTCGATGATGATCTGCACTCTTCCCATCCCTTCTTCCGCCTCCATATAAGTACCACACCAGAACCATGACCTCCCCGTCTTCTTTCACTTCCTACCTCCCCCCTTCTTCTCCCGGTTCCACTAACCCAGTCACTCGTTGAAGCCCAACCGAACCGTATCGTCCCACCTCACCACACCACACCTCACTCACCCCACCAGAACCTGTTCGCTTCCTCCGACTCGCCCGTCACGATGCTCCCCACCCTGCTCCTCTCTCTACTCCTCAGCGTCTTTGCCATCTTTGGCAGCGCCAACCCCATCGCGGCCCCGGAGGCAGGCTCCCCCGTCAAGCGATGCACCACCAACGCCGAGTGTCTCCGGCAGCGCCAGCCGCTCCTCAAGCCCCACCCCAAGCGCAGCAGGGCCCTCGCACCCCGCGCTTCGGGTACCTCGTACTCGTACGTCCTACATCCTACGTCCTCCGCCAGACCCGCTGTGCCGCTTATCCTTGTCCGTACGGTAGTACCCGCGGTTATTTCAAGATCGTCACCACGGACGGTACCACGTACGGCTACCTCAGCTCAGCCGCGAACCAGGGTCGGTTCACCAACATCGTCGCTGTAAGTCGTACCTCGTATCGTCTGATTGTGACCTCTTTCGCCCGAAAGTGCATCGGGACCCCTGACACTCTTGCCACAGTCTACTACAGGAGCTCTTATCCTTGACGCATCAATCTCCCTAACCGGCACGACCTCCTCCTCTGGCATCGGTCTTCAGATTGATGCCGCCGACAATTATAACACTTACCCCTGGATCAGCATGAGTGGGTCCCTCCCTCTCAGCACGTTGGACTGAGAACGAGAAATTGACCCACGCCACAGTCGTCAACGACACCACCACCGTCGACGTCAACACGGGGACGTACAGGTGAGTGACGTGGCCGCAGGGGCGATGGCGCATTGGCACATTGTCATGGATTCAACCACAAAGCTGCTCCCACGTTCGAACCGGCTCTGACGGGTTGTTAGCTACCTCATTCCGGTCGGCACCACCTCCTCCAGTGAGTTCGATGGCGTAAACGTCAAGTCATGCGAGTATGAGACTCTGGCCGCTGACTCGGACAGACCCCAACCCTACCGCTTCCCAGGTTGGGATCAGCTACCAGTCCATTCCCACCGGCGAGGCGGAGACTTTTCTTGCGCGTCCCCTGCTGCTCCCTTCTCCTCTTCCTCGTCCTCTTGCCATCTCTTCCATGACTGGAGCCACATCCTGTCGATGTACCCTTTCGACGCCGACGCCGACGCTGAAGCTGACAACTCCGTAGTGGTCCTACGACCCCACCACCTCGGAGATCACCGCCATCTGGACCAACACCAACACGGCCGCCAACGGCGCGTCCGTCACCCTCCAGACCGCCGCTTCGAAGTGTAAGTGTCGTGTCGTGTGACGCCGCCACCACCACCGCCACCCCCATCGCCATCGCCATCGCCACAAGAGACGAGACGAGACCGCAATTGCTTACTGCTTACTGAACCCCTCGTAGACGGAGTGTACTGGACTCCTTCCGCCTCCACCTACATCACCCACAACACGGCGGCTCAGCAAGTCGTGAGTACCTACATCTCTCTCACCGTCCCGCTACTCAAGCCGAGACGAGTCTGGGAGTCTGGATTGACGCCACAGAAAATCCTCTTCGTCGCGGCCTGATTCAGTGGGAAGGGCACGGCTCCATCGCGTCTCTTTTCCAGGCTCGGAAGACCACCAGCGAGCCCGCTCGCGGGGAAGCTCGCAGGTCGCAGGTTGCGGGTTTCACTTTTCAGGTTTCAGGTTGCAGGTTGCAGGTTTGCCAGCTTGATGCTCTCGGTTTGGTCGTTTAGATATACCCCGCCCCGCCTTCAGTTTTTGGCTGCGGTCAGTCATCAAGAACAATAGAAGTGGTTCTCGTCTATAATGCATGATACAGTACATGCCCACCAATTGTTTCTGGCGAACTTGCCCCGGTCTGTCTCTGGTCATCGAGTCGGTCTGTCTCTGGTCATCGAGTCAGTCTCCAGCTTGAGAGATTGAACTGAGCGGAAGCGCCGACATGTCACGGTACCAGTATGGAATTCAACGAGCACCCGGCGGCGAACAGTACGAGCGAGGTTCACTGCTCCGCATTGGCAAGCGAGTCCAGTACAAATTCAGTACGAGTATAGTAGAGTACTATACCGAGTACAGAAGAGTACTATTACGAGTACAGTACTCGTACTGTTACGAGTACATGTACTCTCCGATTACTCGCACCGTACCATCCACCGTGCACGTGGCAGGTCTATGGACCAGGCGGCGCAGGGGCAGACGCCGGGAGAGTGGTCTTTAGCGGGGAACCGTGACGAAGCGCAGATGTCAGCCAGCGGCCCGACTTGGTCGTTGTCACGCGAGGCGAGTGACAGCTGCAGTACGACACCGGTGGATGCAAAATCTTTGTACATATTCACTCGCTGGCATGCTGTATGTCATACTGCACCGTATCACTCCCAAATCGCCACCAACCGCACCTCGATGCTCTCCCTCGGCCTTACTAGCGCCGGGTCAACGCCCTCGGCATCCCCATCAACTCGCACCGCGACGTGCCCGCAGTAAAGCGCCTCCCCGTGCTGGCCCTGATCGCTATCGTAGCACCGCAGGAGGATGATCTCGTCGGGCATCTGGTGTCGGATGTAGGCCCAGTGCTGCGACGCGTCGTGGTGGATATCGAACCCTACGCCGAACAGGTGGCCGTGTTTCGCAAGGGACGAAGGAGGGAGGTGTCGATAATCGGCCATGGCGAGGGGAGCGTTAGTTACTGGTCCTACAGCACGAGTTCGCAGAGGTCAGCAGAGTTCTTCTCGGCGCTTCGAGGCTTCGGCGCTTCCCGCCGTATACCGTTGAGCGAGCTGCATCTGTGCATGTACAAGTTACTGTACTCACCTTGTAGCGGCCTCCAGATGTTGACGATCTGAACCCGCTTGAACGAGCCCGCAGACTTCCCGGCGGCTTTGCCGCACAGCTCGTGACCCCAGACCTGAGCAGTCAGTTCGGGTCACATCACAACGCAAATACAACACGACGCAAATACACCGCTGAGGCGATCCAGGGATTCGCGGCTCTTTCGACCCGTACCACCCCCGTCACTCTTCACTCCCTCACCTCGTCTTGGTCGACATGCGCGACACCCGCTATCGGCTGGATGCGCGTGGTCGGGATAAACCCCTGCTCCGGTCCTTGTTGTCGAGGAACGTCCTTGAGCTTCACGTCGTCCTTGTTCTGCCGCACGACCGAGTTCCAGGGTATGACCCTGCTCGCGCCAAGTTCGGCCTTGAGGATCCTGCGTGACGCGTCGTCAGCGACCTTACGAACTTGACTCGCTGGAGTGGGCAGTGTGGGTGAAGCGGGTGAAGCGGGTGAAGCGGTCCAGACTGCTGGTGGATGTGGAGTCGAGGGTGTTTCGTCGTGCCCCGCGTAGAGCGAAGGGGAGGGACGGAGGGACGACGATGGGGACACAATTCGCTTCGTCTATCACGGTCGCGGACACCGCGGTCGTCTCGGCGCTCTCGGGATCGGGATCGAGTAACCACTTACCCCGCACATTCGTCCAAGTATCTCTGCGTCCCCTCCTCGCTCGGTATCCCCGACAACAACCCGCTCCGGTGCTTCATCACCGCATAACCCCTCTCCGCAAGCTGCACACCCACCGGGACCGGCACCGCCCCCTCCAGCTCAGGACGCAGATCCGTCACGGGCACCCGCACCTTCTCGCTCGGCCGGGAGTGCGCGGGGTCGTACGTCAGGTAGATGGACGCGTCGTGGTCCAGCGCCGACTGGGGGAGGGTGAAGCCGATCACGGCGGTGAGCTGGTCCGGGTTGGAGATCGCTGGCATGTGGGCGAAGTGTGGCGTGGCGTGGGGTCGAAGGCCGAGATCGGGTGTACAAGTGGTCGCTGCTGCTTGACGAAGTTGCGTATACAGTGTCGAGTAAAACCTCGATGTCGTCGTTGACAACTCGAAGTCCAGAGATGTCGATGTGGATATATGACAAAGCTGCTCAGTGATGCCCACTCCGTTGATTCGTTGAATACAATGAGCGGGGCCGAGTCGTATCGCGACGATTGGCTTGGCCTTGGCTATCTACCGCCGCTGGAGGACCAAGGAATTGGTTGCCGGCTGCTGGTCACACGAGGCCTTCGCGGCCCTCGCGGCCCAGGCCGAGCTTATTGCCAGCCTCGCCCGGTATGATCGTATCCAGCGTGTCCCTCGACCAGTCAGATACGTCCGCGTCCGCGTCCGCGTCCGTCCAGTCCTGGCGTCCTGTCCTGTCCTGGCCGGACGCGGGGCGGGGACAAAAACAGGACGATGCAGTACCCGTACCGAACCCGCGCTACAGTATCTGATGTCGGCCCATCGGCCTTCGCCGTCAGGCACACCTTGAACAGTGGCCTTATCTTTTCTGGCCCATGTGGTGGCAGCCTCCGCCAAGACTGCGTCCATCGCACATCGCACATCGCACATCGCACATCGTAGCGCCCGCCCGCAACGGGGCCGGGACTGGTCGCGAGGATGAACAGCATGGTGCACCAGAGTGACACTTGGCACTTGGCACCGGGCGCTGTCGGGCTGGCGGGCTCGGGCGAAACCCTCTCAATGTGCAGAACAGGCTGCCGATCGCGAGCCTTATCGGCAGCCCATCCGACCACCTCCTCAGTAGTGCCATCTGCGCCCGTATAAGACCCGCGAGCCTGATCTCTTCGAGAGTCAACTCGAAACGCGCACCCTCGCCCTCACTGCCTCGATTTCGCTCACTCTGCATGGGACTCCGATTCCGACTCCCCAACCTCGAGGTGGAAGGCGCAGAGGGCAGGGAGAAACAGCTCGAGAACGAGGATCTTCTGCCAATCCCTCATGAGAGGCGGTGAGTCCCAGTCCACCGTCGTACAGGAGTACGAGTACGAGTACGAGTACGAGTTCTGCAACGTCTCGTCGCTCACACGACCAGGACTTGGGACTTTCTCACCTTCACCATCTTCTGGTTCTCGGCCGTTGGGACTGTCGCCAACTGGCTCGGCGGAGGCTCGTTCTTGACGGTGCGTAAACGGACTCTGACACCTCCCAGTGTGAAGCCACACCGCAGCAGGGGCGATGAGCTGACCGACCCAGTATGGTATATGTGCGTGTTACGCCTTCAGGCGGCGTTGTGTTTGGGTTGCGTACCAATCGTCTCTGACCGTTCTCAGCTGTCTGGGACGGCATCCTGTGTCAATTCTTTGGATACCTCCTCATCAGTCTTGTGGGTGTCATCGACGAATGACTTGCGCAAGTACCATGTTCCGCATACAAAGCTGAGACGCATCAGTTCATGGTCGTCAATGGCCGGGCGGGCTCGGTGTACCATGTGAGTGAAAACCTGCCATGTCTCGACTTGTTACCGATGCCACCCAACCCGACGTGCTCGACATGACTCTCACGACTCTGATGCGGCGTCAGGTCGGCTTCCCGGTGTACTGTCGCTCTTCTTTTGGAGTCTACGGCGCTGCATGGCCGGTGTTCAACCGGGCGCTGTCCGCGTGTGTATGGAACGGAGTGAACACTGTGACTGGTGAGTGCGCGAACCCGACCATTCACCGAGCTACCCGCTGATGAGCGGTTTGCTTGTCCTCGCCCTTGTCGTGCCCAGGCGGTCAATGCATCTACATCCTCCTCCACTCGATCTTCCCTTCCATTGCGCGACTCCCGAACCACATGCCGGCCTCGTCCGCTCTCACCTCGTCCCAGATGTGCGGCTTCTTCCTCTTCTGGTTCGTGACCTGCCTCGCGCTCTTCCTGTCCATCCCCAAATGGAAGCTCCTCATCCACCTCAAGCTCGTCGCGTACGTCCTCTCCTCGGTCGGGATGCTCGCCATGGCCCTCAAAGCGTCCGGGGGCGTCGGCGACACCCTCACCGCCAAAGCCACTGTCCACGGGAGCGCGAGGGTGTGGCTCATCGTGCGCTTCACCCTCCTCGCCGCGGCGGGGTGCTCGACCTTTGCGAGTAACGCGAGTGACTGGCAGAGGAATGCGACCAAGAGGAGGGACCCGATCTTTGGTCAGGTGTTCGGTTTCCCAATGTCCAACGTGAGTACGGCGGCTCCTGTCTCACGCGCCAAGACCGGGGCGAGTCAAACGCGGGGCGAGTCGAACGCGGGGCAAGTCGTGGTCCCCGTGGTGATCTGTCGGTCGGAATCGGGACGAGATCCCTGCGCTTTTGGTTGATACACCTCCCCCGCTGACTCTGCCCTTCCTCGCAGTTCATCACCACCCTCATCGGTATGATTGTCGCAGCTTCTTCCCAACGGATCTACGGCACCGTCATCTGGTGAGTCGAGTCGTCTGGACCACATTCCGAGAGTGCGTTCCCGCTTGCACTCGCAGTTGCTCGGCGCTGACTCGACACGTAGGAACCCACTCACCTACCTCGACCAAATCCTCACCGACAACTACGACGCGACTCACCGCGCCGGCGCCTTCTTCATCGCCCTGGGTTTCACCTATTCGGCGCTGTTCTCATGCGTGTTTGAGAACGTCCTGCCGGCTGGCAACGACATCTCGTCCTTGTTCCCAAAGTACCTTTCCATCAAGAGAGCGTTCGCCATCTGCATGATCATGACTATCGCGTGAGTCCCGCTGCCTTGGCGGCGAGGCTGAGGATCGGGCTGAGATTTCGGCTTCGGCTCCGGCTTCGCCTTCGGCTCCGGCTTCGCCTTGGGCTTTGTTGATCCCTGTTCGTCAGCTCGCCCTTCGAGTCTCAGTCCCGCTGATCGTGTCTGCAGGATCAACCCGTGGTTCCTCCTCGGCTCGGCGAGCATCTTCGTCACCTTCGTGGGATCATACCAGATCTTCCTGTTCGCAATCATCGGCGTCCTCCTCGTAGACTACTACATCGTCGCCAAGGGCAGGCTCGATCTCAGATGGTTGTACACCGCCGACCGCAGCGGTCCGTACTGTGAGTGGGGGTATGCCATTGTCTTTTCCGGGGTTTCCGCGCTGAGGGAACAGACTACACGTACGGGGTCAACTGGCGAGCTATCACCGCGTACGTCGTCGGCGCGGGTGTCAACTTTACTGGGTGTGAGTGGACGTGGCACCCCTCCGCAGGGCAAGCACAACCTCCTGTGTAATTCACAGGTCACAGTGCAGGAGAGACAGTCACAGTACAACTCGATTATCGTGCGGTATCTAACCCTCGTAGTCCTCCAAGCGATGGGCCTCAAGTCCCTCGCCTCAAACATCGCCCTGACCCACTCCTACTACTTCGCCTTCCTCACCACCGGCATCGCCGCCGGACTGACATACTACCTCCTCGCAGTGGTCTTCCCGCAGCAGAGCTACCTCATCCACAGAGACGAGAAGTTCAAGGAGTGGACAGAGGACGAGGTCGAGGTGTATGCGGCTGGCAAGAGGGTGGTCGGCGTCAATACGGCGTACCGAGGCGAGGACGAGGTGGAGACGCCGGGCGTCGAGAAGAAGAGAGGGGAGGCGGCGGTGGGCGTGTTGGAGGCATAGCGCTGCTCGCAAGGGGACGAAGGCGAGGAAGGGGAGGGAAGAGGAGCGTGGGGAACGGGTACGGGCGCGGCAAAAGGGCCGTGCCGGGCGGACGGACGTGGGAACAGACGAGTGGAGAGGTCACACTGCTTAGATGTTATCTCACATTTGTTTCGTAGAGTACTCGTAGAGTAGGCAATTCAGTCTTGGCATTCAAAAGATAGACCGTTCCAAGCCGATCGCCCAATGACCGTCGACAGCCCGCCGCAACCGTGTCTTGCCGATGGGAGTGGGGAGTGTCGATTTGGACAATCGAACTAACCATTCCTGGTGTGCGTCCCTCAAGGCACTAAACGAAACTCAACTCCAAGTCCACCTCCACTCAATCTCCATTCTCGTCCCAAGACCACGGCAGCCCAGTGGATCCGCCCGGTGCCTCTCTGCGCTCGCGATCCTGCCTCCTCCACTCCTCGCTTCGCCCCATGGAGCCGCCGGCCATGATATCCCACATGTCCCGCATCGCGCATGGTCGCAAGAAAGACGGGCCGAGATGTCGCTCTGTTGCCTGTCGTCTGTTGCCGTGTCCTGCCGACGAGCGAACAGCGTCGGTGTAACCCTGCTGACGATGTATAACTGATACCGACACCCACACGCACAATTCTCCACCCCGCAGGCGAACAAGCTGCTGAAGAAGCTCTGCCTACCGTTTTCCCACTGACGCCGGGGAGACCACCACTCCTGTAACTCGCGCCCTCGAGACACCTCACAACATCTCGCAAAATGCAGCGGCTCTCCGACATCATGACGACCAATCGCACTGGCGAGAAGGGAAAGCCCCATTCCCAGCACGTCGAACATACCTCTACCACCACTCCAGCCACGCCGGTAGCCAAGCCAGAGTCGGCCCAGGCGGATTTGACCACCTCGGGCCAAGCTGGCCAGCCTGCCGCCACCTCCAATCCCGCCGACATCGAGGTCGCTCGAACCCTGCCCCCGGCGTTCGAACATGAGGGGAAGATCGATGCTGAGACGGCAAAATACCTCGACAGCTCGGTGATCATTGATGACGAGACCAATCGGCAGATCAAGCACATGGTAAGGCGGGTGGGGCGATCACTTGACACACGCCTTCGTTTCCGCAGACCAGTCTCTTGCGTTTTACGGGCACGGTCACTGTGCCCGTATTCGCTCAGCGAGTTCTGATCGGAACGAGAATTGGAAGGCAGCTAATCACCGGTACTCTACCAGCTCGATCGTCGTATCCTGCCCTTCCTCGTGATCACCTACTTCTTCCAAACCTGTACGTAGGAAGTATCTGCCCTAGGTCCCCGCAGCCGGCAACCTGACACACCCCAACAGTCGACAAGGGCACCCTCGCCTTCTCGTCGGTCATGGGCATTCAGACGGATACGCACCTCGTGGGACAGCAGTACGCTCTGCTCGGCACGATCTTGTACATCGGTATCCTAGTTGGCGAGGTGAGCGGTCCGGCCATCGTTCCATGTTACACATCCTTCCGTCTTACCTCCTCGCCAACCGGCGAGCTGAGCACCCGACAAGTTCCACCGAGTTGATGGCTGATGATGTCCTGTCTCTGTTACTCAGTTCCCTGTAAATCGTCTGATCCAGCGCGTTCCCATCGCCAAACTCCTTTCCTGTCTCGTCATCAGCTGGGTGAGTCGTACAGTCTCGCCCGATCACTTCCCCACGCTGCTCAACGCTCAGACGGAAGCCGCTTCGCTACTGACACCTACACACCAACCAGGGCATTCTCGTCTGTCTCCACGCGGCTTGTAAGACCTGGTCGGCGCTCATGGCTGTGAGGTTCCTCCTGGGATTGTTCGAGTCGTACGTGGCACCCAACGGGATATCTCACCCCAACAGACTTGGACTCTGGGTCGTGTACCGGCCGAGTTGGGCACGTACTGTATTGACGGGTTGTAGAGGCGTCCAGCCGTCGCTCATGACTCTCACGGTGATGTATTACCGCAGGAACGAGCACCCGACGATCATCAGGCGAGTACTCATCGGGACGCACAGTGCCGGTAATGCCGCGGAACGGAGCTGATGAGTTCAGTTACTGGTATTGTCAACAAGGCGTCCAGTAGGTCTCGCCCGTTCCACTCTGTTTCCCCCCGGCGTCTTGGAGTAATGCAGGAACGCTTCTCCCCTACTGAACTACGGCTCCGTTCTCACTCGCATAGGCTTTGCGTCGCCGGACTCCTCGCATTCGGGTTGACGTATGTGCACGACGCCCCGATATACTCGTGGCAAGCACTGTTCATCATCGTCGGCGGTGAGTATGGCGCAACGACCCGACACATATCTACCCACACACTGAATGAACGATTCCTCCCGGCACGATGTCGACCACAAGCTATGCGAGGTAACCACTCGATCCAAGCACTGATGCAAATGATCTACTTTAGGCCTCACCGTCATATGGGGTGTTATCCTCCTCATTTTCCTGCCCGACTCGCCGATGAAGGCTAAGGTGACTTCACACACTCCTCCTGTGCCAACCGGAATACATTGCTGGGGCTTTGGGTGGATATACGCTGACACACCTACGCTTGGCCAGTGCTGGGACGACCGGACTAAAACACTCATCATCGAGCGCCTGCGGGTTAACGAGCTGGGAGTGCAGGATCGGCGATTCAAGTGGGAACAGATGTGGGAGGTGAGCGAGGCGATTCACCCCCATCACCACTGTACCATAGCGTCGCCACTGTCAATCAGGCGCGTTGCTGTCTGGCGCAACAAACGCGGCCGACAGGTCTCTGCAACTCCCTCGTCGCTTATCACGCATACTGTAGGCCCTCAAAGACCCAGTGGTCTGGGTATACCTCGTCCTCCAATTCACCTGTTTCCTCATCACCAACGGTCTCTCCACCTTCTCAAACATCATCGTCAAGGGCATGGGGTTCAGCACGGCGCAGACCCAGCTGCTCAACCTCGCCCAAGGAGGTTGGAGCGTCATGATCTTTGTTGGTGAGTCGGCGACTCGGTTTCGAGACACGCAGCAATTCCTCTTCACGGTGTATGACGCCTGCCCCACTTTGTACAGTACGAGTGGTGTAACAAATCGCTCGAGCTGACGGCCGGTCTTTCTCCGTGTCGTGTTCAGGCTCCGCGTGGCTCGCACGGGTCACAAAGCAGACGTGCCTTGTCCTCATCGGCTTCATGCGTGCGTAGAGCTCATCAGCACACAGAAGACAGGCGGGAACTGATTTCCATCTCCCCGTAGTCGTCGCCATGGCGGGGACCATCGCGCTCGACAGCGTGGCAGTGACATCCAAGACGGCGCCGGGGCTTCTCATCGCGTTCTGTGAGTCGCACGCAGTGTTTCGCCAGCGTTGCCAAGGGTTCCAACACGATGTTCTCTAGCCCCCACCCCACCCTCCACCCATATGTCGAGTACATGCCGTCCGCGGCTTGCGACTCCATGAGAAAGCGGCCCCTGCGTGTGCAGTGCATCATTGCTCGATTGACACTGACAACTCGTCCGAATCAGATTTCGCCAACTTTGTCATTGTGTCGGGTAACCTCCTGTGGAGCCTACTCACTCGTAATGTCGGTGCGTCGACGCGGTTTCGGTTCTCCCCATCTGTCCTCCGCTTGTTTACACAACGAAGAAACTCGTGCCGTTTCGCATCATACCATTTCGCACCCATCCTTTCGCACCCACCCTTTCGCACCCACCCTTTCGCACCCACCCTTTCGCATCCAACCGCACCCAACCGAACCCTTTCGCATTCTTTCGCACCACCTCACAACGCATCGCATCACACCGCTTCGCAACACGTCGCACAACACCTCTTAACACAACCCCACTTCGCACATCGAGACTAGAGCACGTAGCTCAACGCTGACGCCCAACGCCCGGCAGCCGGCCAGACCAAGAAAGTCACAGTCTTCACACTCATGTTCGTCGCCTACGCTCTGGGCGCGATCATCGGTCCGCAGATCTTCCAAGCGAGGGACGCACCGCGGTACCACACGGCGTTTGCCGTGCATATTGCGCTTTACGGTGAGCCCATGAGGCGATGCGACGAGGCAATGAGGCGATCAGGCAATCACGTTTTCTCATCCATCCCATCTTACCCAGTCTGGGTATCTGTGCGGATTGCTCTCCGATGCTCAGCTTCCTTGTCATTGTCCTTGTCCTGGTCCCTGCGGACGACTCCCCTGCCGCCCAGCATTCACACCGCCATTCATGAACATCTTCGCTGACACCACGCCCCGCCCCGCCCGCAGCCTTCTTCTGCGTCATGGCCGTCGTGCTCCGCCTCATGCTCATGCGGCGTAATCATCTCCGGCGGAAACAGCATGCCGAGCACGAGCTGGCTACGACATCGGGTTCGACCGAGGTGAGTGAAAAGCGGCTTTCGAGCTGTAATGTCCATGTGTCCATGGTGCTCGACCACGGAATACTGGCGAATACTGCAGTACCGTCCCCACCGCTTGCGTGTCAGTCCAGTTGATGGACCCGGACCGCTGATGTGCATTTGATCCAGGCCGAAGTCATCCAGCACGATAACGCGTTTGCCGACCTCACGGACCTGCAGAACACGGCCTCGTTCAGGTACATGTACTGAGCGAAGCGCTGTGCAGGGGTACAGTACAATTACAAGTACACACAGTATAGTCTGGAAAGGGATCGAGCATGCTTGCCGAGAGGACTCATCCCAGAAGACGTCGGAGGGGCTGGAGGCCAGGTTTCGCAGACAAAACAGCGAGGGTTGGCGTGGCGAGGCGTGGCGGGGTCAAAGCCAGAGAGTTGGCCAAAGAGTTT
This sequence comes from Saitozyma sp. JCM 24511, assembly GCA_001600855.1. Lineage (NCBI taxonomy): Eukaryota > Fungi > Basidiomycota > Tremellomycetes > Tremellales > Trimorphomycetaceae > Saitozyma > Saitozyma sp. JCM 24511. The sequence continues at coordinate 271,524 of BCLC01000021.1, read as the reverse complement.
GGCCAAAGAGTTGGAATCAGCGTTGAATAGTGACGATATCGGGCGGAGAACAACGTCCATGTCATCGTGTGCTATCTACCGCTTTATGCAAAATGCTTCTGACACCGCCTCCAGCTATAATAATCTTGTGATCTACAACCGCGCCTCATCTCGCGATGCTATACACCCCACCCCACCGGTAACTCTTGTGCAAGGGAAGAAGCTGTCGAAATGATGGACTGAGGGAATGGCTGAACTGGCAAAGGTTTCTGGACCCAAGTGGGTCGTGGGTCGTCCGTCGAACCGAAAACGTGCGTGGTATTTGGTTTGGCACATTTGCGCGTGTACGTTCGCGTTCACCAAACCACCTCGGCCGGGAAGAACCGCGAGATCAGCTCCTCGTAGTAAGGCCTGAGCTCGGACGCCTTCGGCGGGTCGTCCGACTTGGAGTACAGGTCATAAGGGTTGAATGCCTTGACCGCCTTGAGGTCCTCGTGGTCGTCGGCGTTCATGAGGTGGCGGTAAGCCCCCTCGCGGTGCCATGGATAGAACGAGTGGAAGCGGAGCATGGCGAGCGCCTCGCGTGGCAGCGTGCTCTGGCTCTTGCAGATGTTGTAGATGTACTCTGCGTGGGCGTCGGCGTCAGCATCGAACTTGAATCAATTACCGGCTCCCCGAACAGCCAGGATGCCTTTCTTTCTGGCTCTGGCTTTGGCTCTGGCTCTGGTTCTGGTTCTGGCTTGACCCGCGCCGCCTCGCTCCGCGCCGACTCACCGTCGTGCCCGAAACTAATCATGACATTGTCCAAACCGCAGTTGGGCTCGTAGATCCCATACTCGGTCGAGAGCTTCGGGTCGTAGTAGTCCGGGTTCTCCTTGAAGGTCTCGGGGTAGATAATCTCCTTTGGGAACTTGCACCCGACCACGAACGTGTCCCCGACGACGTCCCACTGGCCCTCGGCGCCGAAGAAGCACATCAACTTGCCCAAGTCGTGGATCAGCCCCGTGACCTGCATCCAGTCGGGTTTGCCGTCCCGCCGGATCGCCTCGGCCGTCTGCAGAAGGTGCTCGATCTGCCCCACCGAGGTGTCCGGGTCAGACTCGTCGACGAGCGTGTTGAGCATCTCCATCGCGGACCACACCGACATCCGGGCGTTCTCCTGCTTGAGGAACTTGGCCCGCGCGGCGAGGTTCCACTCGAGCGTCTGCTTGCGGTGTTGCTCCTGCACAAAAGAGTCAGTTTACGTAAATGCAACGGAAGCTCCAGCACCGGTGAGGCCGGGACGGGTCCGGTAAGACCGGGATGGCAGGCAAGCCTAGCCCACACCCAACATGCCCCGTATCCCACGATCCTCTGCGATGTCCCGGACTCGCCCAAGACAAGGAAGCACAGCACAGCCAGGAATAGTCTCCTCCACTCACCGCGTAGAAGTTCCTGACCCGATCACACGCCGCCTCGTACTGCCTGAACGCCGCCTTGTCCTTCTCGCTGTCAAACACCGACGCGTCGTCAAACAGCGCCTGCTTCTTCGCCTCCTCAGCGGCTGCGACGGCGGCGTCCACCTTCTTCTGCCCCTTCAACACGTTGACCGCGTCGATATCGTCCGACACCGCATCGAGCTTGGTCGCCTGACGCTTGATGTAGTCGGTGACCTCCGGTGCGTGGACCATGGCGCGAGGAGTCAAGTTGGAGGTGGAGGTATGAGGGAGGGAAAAGTGTCGTGTGTCTTTGTCAAGACTGCTGTTGGGTGGTGGGGTGTGTGTGTGATGGATGGTCGTTGGGAACGAGACGCAGTGGCCAGAGTCGCCAGACCACCTGTTGTTATATCCTGCGCTCCACACGCTTTTCCGTCTCTCTGAACCCATCCAAAAACCACCCGTATACCGACCTCGCGCCGTGCGCCGATCCGAGGGGCAAACCGGCCGGTTGGCGGTTTTCCCGGAAGGAAAACAGGCCGGTCAACCCAGAAGCGGGAATCGGGAGGTGGTTTGCAAACCCCCCGTACGGCCGGAAGGAATGGGTCCCAGCCCAGCGTCCCCCCACAGGTCCCCCGGTCCGGTACCGGAGCCAGAGGGTAGTGCACGCATCGGTAATTCCTCGAACACCATTGGAAACCAAGACCAGACACACAGAATGAATGCCCGGATGGTCGGACGCGGTACCGGTACACCGAACCCTCGTGGCGTGGTGTCCAAGTCCGATTTCGGCTATGGCGAGCACGACCAACGTCCGTGAGCCAACGCCGACAGCACGCCGAGTGTGGCGCGAAACGGCGGCGGGTGTGCTAGGACACCAGTTAATTGTGCCACCCCTCTAACCCACGGCAATGGTCGGCTCGTCATTGGCTTTGAGTTTGGTTTGCCCGGAAGGGTTCGGATGGGTTCGGATCCCTTTGGGCCGGCGGTACCTCACAGGCACTGCCGCCTTGGTTTCGCCCGTTTGGGTAATTCTTACCGTGGCCATTGCCGCTCAGTCTGACGACGCAGCCTCTCTGTCCGGTTTTTTCGCCCCTCGCTTGCGCCCACTTCGCGTCGCAACACTGCACTCACTGGTCCACCCTCCCAACCCCCAGGCTGAGCCATCCGGGACGTTTTTCATCCTCACCATCCTCATCTGTCCCAAATCTCATTCTGACAAACCTGCCTGTCTCCCATTCCCACCACCCCCCCCCACTCGCACCCGTGTCACATACCGCCGGCGAACGGTCCGGAGATCTAACCCAATTTCACATCCACACACCCACCCCGCAATACGCTCCGGGCTCCTCGCTCATCCTGGAGCAGCTGATCAATCGCCCCGCGGATACCCCCTACGCCCTCTCTGCCCCGGCCTGCCCGACTCCCCTTCTAGACATATATAAGCCATGGGAGAAGCAGGACTCCCCGGCCACTCATCAGCGCCAACCAAGTCGGAGCACTCCCCATCTCCTTCCCCAACCCCATCGTCCTCCACCTCGATTCCGAGTCGCACATATCCCACCCACGAGTCAGAACCCGTCGCCGTTGCCGTCGCCGTCGCCGTCGCCATGTCCGAGCTCGCTCCTGCCCCAACGCGTGATGCGCGTGTAGAAGCAGAGATGCAGGAGGAGGCAGAGATGGAGAGGATCAAGTCCATCAACCAGATCACCGCGAACGCCAGGCTCGCAACGGGTCAGTCGCACCTCTCTGGACCTTGTTTCCTACTCCTCGTTGGTCCTACATTCAACCCGCTGACGCCACGCCCCGCTCGTAGAGAAGGAACACAACATGACCCTCATGCAGGGCGTCCGGCTCTACCCCAAGGCAGTATTCTGGTCCATGTTCATCTCGACTTGTATCATCATGGAGGGGTACCAGCTCTCGCTCACCAATAACTTCTGTAAGCCACTCGGCGTCTCCCCAATGGGGTGATCCCAATGGGGCTGGATCGGTCCTCGCTGAGCTCGCGCAGATGCGTTCCCCCAGTTCAACAAGAAGTACGGGACGCTCCAGCCCGACGGAACGTATTCTATCTCGGCCGCCTGGCAAGCGGGTTTGTCCAACGGTGCCAACGTCGGCGAGATGATCGTGAGTGCCGTGCCTCCCGCTCATACCTGGTGCCTGCGGTTGCTGACTTGAGCAGGGTCTGCTGCGTGAGCATCATCCCACCCGTGTGAGCCCGACGAGGTGCTGACTCTACTGCCCAGTCAACGGCTTCGTATCCGAGCGATACGGCTATCGGTACACCGTTATGGCCTGTCTCGTCCTCATCTCGGCCTTCATCGCCATCTTCTTTTGCGCGCCCAACATCCAGACCCTCCAGGCCGCCGAAGTCCTCGCGGGTATCCCCTGGGGTGTCTTCCAGACCCGTGAGCGAGGTCCCTGTTTCGGGCTCTTGTCCCCTCGCTGACCGAGCAGTCACCATCACGTACGCTTCCGAGGTGTGCCCCGTTGCGCTCCGAGGTTACCTCACCTGTTATGTAAACTGTTGCTGGGGAATTGGTCAATTGATCGGTATCGGCGTGATCAAGGGCAACCTCTGGCGCACCGACGAGTGGGCCTACCGCATTCCGTATGCCCTCCAGGTGAGCGGGATCGGGACAACGGACCTCGGCTCTGACTGGGTCGTCGCGAGCATTGTTGACGCCCTGCAGTGGATGTGGCCCCTGCCCATCTTCATCGGCGTCGCTTTCGCGCCCGAGTCCCCCTGGTGGCTCGTCCGCAAGGGCCGGATCGAAGAGGCCCGACGTTCCCTACTCCGCCTCACGTCCCTCGACCGCGAGACCGACTTTGACCCCGACGAGACCGTCGACATGATGCGCCACACCACCGAGCTCGAACAGGAGATCACCACCGGCGCGTCGTACCTGGACTGTTTCCGGGGCGTCAACCTCCGCCGAACCGAGATCGTCTGCATGGTCTGGGCGATGCAGAACCTCTCGGGCAACTCGTTCTCGAACTACTCAACCTACTTCCTCGAGCAGGCCGGACTCGACCAGTCGACGAGCTACAACTTTGCCATGGGACAGTACGCCATCAACTGCGTAGGCGTATTTGGCGCTTGGGCACTCATGGCCTGGGGCATGGGCCGGAGGACGCTCTTCCTCACGGGTCTCTGCGGACTCTGCGCCGCGCTCTTCGTCATGGGTTTCCTCGGCCTCGTGCCAGCGGCGCACAAGCAGACCGCGAGTCTGGTCACCGGCATCATGATGATTGTTTGGGCGCTCTTCTACCAGCTCTCCGTGGGGTGAGTGCGAACCCGAGCAACGCGAGCGATGCAGGCGATTCCGGCGCGAATGTCAGAGGCGTGGACCCAGGCTGACGCCGCAGAACCATCGCCTATTCGCTCGTCGCCGAGATCTCCACACGACGCCTGCAGATCAAGACCGTCGTCCTGGGTAGGAACCTCTACCTGATCGTTAGTGAGCATCGTCACCCGTCTCGTCTCGTCTCGTCTCGTCTCGTGACGTCTCGCCTCGTCTCGTTGTCGCCGGTCGTACTGTGCCCACTGACACCGTCCCCGCAGACATCATCTGCTCGGTCCTTACGCCGTACATGCTCAACCCGACGGCGTGGAACTGGGGAAACTACGCCGGGTTCTTCTGGGGCGGATCGTAAGTGCACCACGGTCAAGGGGCCCACGTCGCGATACTCGGCTCCTACGACCCGTTCTCCTTCGCTCCCATAATCTCTCCCCGGCTACTTCTCCCATTACCCTGCACCCCATCCTCATCATCAATCAACCTCCATCCCTCTCACACTCTCTCCCGGCACTCTCCCCCCCCCACCCCATCTGTCTCTCCCTTGCCTCTGCGCTCGCTGCGCTCGCGCTGACTCTCCAGATGCGCCCTCTGCGTCGTGTACACCTACTTCCGCGTCCCCGAGCCCTCCGGCCGCACATTCGCCGAGCTCGACGTGCTGTTCGAGCGCAAGGTCCCCGCCCGCAAGTTCAAGACCGCCCAGGTGGATGCGTTTGACGTGGCGATCCACAGCCAGAACGCGGGGGACAAGCCAAAGGCGGAGCACGTGGAGAAGGCGTGAGCGACCCGGGAGCCAGGAGTCGGGGGTTGCGCGAGGGATTTATGAGGAGCTTGGCCTCGCAGTGATGCATCTGATATGTTTGGGTCACCCAATTCATCGAAGTTTGTGCGCCGTGCGGTGTGTGATGTATGGCTTCCACTGGGTGGACCATGGCATCCCGGGATGCTCTCTTCGCCGCTTGGTTCTGGAGCAACCTGTCATCGTCGTCATCATCATCGTCGTCGACGACGACAACGACGACGACGACGACGCGTCGCCAAAACCTGCGGAATCAAAAAATGGATAGGTACGCTGTCGTGCCTGGCCCGTGTTGGCCCCGGTCAATACCACCTTCACCGCGACAAACCAAAACCACGCGATCCTCACACTATTCTCACATTTCTCTTCGTGTAAATCATCCTTGCCGTCTGTATCCAACGTCTCTCCCTCCCCTCACCTCTGTCCTCTGCGTCACGGCCATCAGTCCCGACGCACAAGCGCCGGCAAGGATACATCGACGTCGGCATTGCGGGCGCGCGCACTGACCCCTCCCCCTCCCCCTCCCCGCCATCATGAGGCTCACCATCCCCAACCCCCTCGGCCCTCCACTCACATTCGACACCTCGAACTTCTCCCACCTGTCCGACACCCTCTCCGCCTCCCTCCCCTCGGGATGGCACCGCCGCCCGCACGTCCGCCTCCTCTCCCTGTGCCTCGTGCTGCTCCTCGTCTTTGCGTGGAGACCCGCGCCGCCCTTCCCCCCGAGCTGGAAGTCCGAGTACGGCGCGGAGAGGGCGCTGCCCCAGCTGAATGGCGTGGAGGGGTACGGGGAGGGAAGGGAAGGGAGATATGTCAGGTGGGTGAAGAGTAGCAGAGGCAGAGTGGGACTTGGCAGTGGACGGATTTGGACCACCTGGACCGATCTCCGAACCGGCACGAGATTGTGATGGTGACGGTGGCGGACACGCTGGCGGCGAAGATGCGGGACGAGCGCAGTCCATGTCAGACGAGCGCTGATCAGAACAGGTTTGACGTGCCAGTGGAGACTGGTAAGCTCGTCCTTGGGAATCAGATCGCCGATCACTCCCTATATATGCTAGTTGCTGATGCTGACGCCGCGGCGTGAAGGTTTCAACCACCAGGTGAGCCAGTGCAGAGCTATCAGGCCGCAGATCAGGCGTACGAGGCGTGCGGGGCGTATCAAGCTGACGACGCATCGCAGCTGCAACGAATACTGTGCGTAGGCGTTGGGTCCTTCCTATCGACCCTACATCTCGACTTCTAGACTTCCAGGCTCAAACCCGCGCCACGCTTGTACCCCCGCTCATCTGTTCTGTAGATTACACCACCACCTCGCCGTTCTGGGAAATCGCTCACTCGCCTTCGACCCGGTCGTGATCGACGACACGGTGAGTGGTACCTTTCTCTTGGCTCGGGCAATCAGCACGCGGTATCCGGCGTGTGGCAAACGTTTTCCACCTACGTCTACTTCCCTGCGGCGACACCGCCTGTCCAGCTTCGGACGGAGTCGGACGGTCCGGTGATCCCGGTCCCGTCTCATTTTTGGCCGGGAAGGAGACGCTTGGGCTCTGAACATTGCATCGATGCTTGGTCTCTGGAGGATGGGTCTCGGACTTTGGATGTTGGACGTTGGGCAGCGGACGTGGGACGGTGGACATGTGACGGTGGACATTGGGTGGTGGGCATTGGGTAGTGGACATTGGACGGTGGACGGTGGACAGCGGACAGCGGACAACGAATCCGGAGTTCCCGTCACTGGCCACGGTAACATTCCGACGTGGAAGGAAACGCGAATATATCGCTGACTCCCCACCCCCAGTGGTTCTCGTTCCGCATGTTCGGCTGGCCATGGCGCTCCGCCAAGATCCCCCTGAGCGCTTTCGTCGCGACGACGATTTCGGGATTCGAGGCGTTTTACCAGGCACCAAGAGCGGTCCCGTGAGTGATGATGCAAAATCGACGACTGGGGATGTGACGATCATCCACTCTTACTCGTACCTCTCGGACCTCTCGGACCTCTCGGACCTCTCGGACCTCTCTTTATAGTCCAGCATAAGTATCCGTCCGCACCCCTTACCCCCGCGTGAGCGTTCGCACCCGCACCCGCACCCGCACCCGCAGCCCCCGCCCCGCCCTGCGTCCGCGTCCACGTCGCGTCCGCCCCCCTCTCCGGACCCACTCGGAGCAAGACGTGCAGACTCGCTCCGTCGCAATCGTGATCGTGATCGTTGACCGATGCGCGCCGTCCGCCGCCCGCTCCCCACTCCCCGTTCCCCGTACCCCGCTGACACGCGCAGATCACCATACTACTCCTCGGTCTGCCCCTCGTGGCGCCAACGAACATACACCCTCAAGACCGACTCGACGCCCGACGGAGAGCTCGAGCTGCCCGCGGACGGCCAGGCGAGGCTGCATCAGCTCCAGGTGTTGTTGGCGGGGAGCGATGATGGGTGTATCAGGATCCAGGGCGAGGTGTTTGATGACAGGTGAGCGGGGTTTCGGGCTTCGGACTTTGAGCATCTTCCGTGCATTCCACCTGGCTGCCCTCGCCACGGCATTCCCATCCAGCTTTCCCGTCATTGAGCAGTACGCTGCGTCATGAGGAGAACTACTGGTGCAGACTGTATCGGTCTGCTTGGGTCACCAAAGGTCCCCATATATCCAGCCATTTCATCCCCAATTCCGTTTCAGTCTGTAAACCCTCCTCGCCCCGCCCCGCCCCGCCCCGCCTCGGCTCCTCGTCGTTCCGCGCGCTGACTCCCCCAGCTTCTTCGACTCGCACGGCCCCCTCGACCTCCTCGAAACCTTCGTCGCCTCCCCGGTCATGAAGCACTTTGCCTTCTCCCCGACCGTGCTGTCCATCCTGAATCGCGCGATTCCGACCCTCGCCCCCGAGTCGAGCCTCTATGACCTCTCCGGGGAATCGCGGATGTGGTCGAGCTCGCCGGGCAAGTCGAGCGGGTGGAAACATATCTTGGCGATGCATCTCCGGAGAGGGGCGGATTGGGAGGATGTGTGTGATGAGAAGGGGCATCGGGCTGCGTGAGTGGGCGGAGACTGCTTCTGCGACGCCTTTGCCGTTCTGCGACACCGTCGCCCACTATCCTCCTTGTTCTCACCCGCCGCCTTCTACTTGACACACCTGCGATCGCCGTCCCCGTCGTCATGGTTGCTAGAGTTGCGCCGCCTCATCGTGATTGTGTTCCCCTCATTGTTCTTGCTAACCCGTCGCAGCCCTTTTGTCGGGTTCAACAAATACCCCCCTTTACCGGGCAACGAGAACGTCCCCACCCCTCCCGAAACCGTCGAGGCCACACGGATGGGTCTGTACCGCGCAAAGTGCCTGCCCCAGGTCCTGGACATCATCGCCCGCGCCAGACGGATGCGGAAGAATCACCCGCTCCTCCGATCCATCTACCTCCTCACGGACGCCCATGGGCCGTGGCTCGACGAGGTCCGCATGTGGCTGGAGAGCGAGGGGTGGGATCATGTCTGGGTAGGCAGGGAGGATATCTATCCGAGATGGAGGGAGAGGGAGGTGGGCGTAGCGGTCGACATGGAGGTGGCCAGGAGGGCAGGCGTGTTTGTGGGCAACGGGGTGAGTGCAAGCGAGCGTGCGAGCGCAGCGAGCGTGCGAGTGAGCACGTATCTTCGGCATGGTCAACCACTCACCCCTTCCTGGCTCGGGCGTCGGGTTGGATTTGCTTTGGATTGGATGTGGTTTGGCTTTGGGTTGGCTGCTACTTTCGCTTTGGCTCTGGCCTTGGCTCTGGCTTTGGCTGAGGACATGGTTTCGGCTTTGACTTGGATTTGCCCGTGGCCGTGGCTGTGGTTTCGGCCATGGCCCTGGCTCTGGCTCTGGCTCGGTATAGGATTTGGGCGTACCACTACCTTTTGCGGCACCCCTCTCAGCCCCGGCTTGGCTTTGGAGTTGCCCTTGGCGTTGGCGTTTCCAATACCATCGGCCTAGGCGCCGAACCGTCCCCCCGTCTCCCACCCGCGCGCATCGCTGACACCCGCCAGTTCTCAACCACCACATCCAACATCGTCGTGCTGCGACAACGCGACGGGCTGCACCCGGACCTCACGCAGTTCTGGTGACCTCGCGCGGGTGCAGGTGCGAGGTGCCGTGTTGCCGTGTGGCCGTGTTGCCGTACCGTGTCGGTGGATCCGGACCCAGGCGGGTGATTCGGGAGTGGAATAGGGATTGGGACTCGCAGTGGACTCGGCAGTGGACTCGGCCGTGGGCTCGGCACTGGACTCGGCACTGGACTCGGCCGTGGGCTCGGCGGTGGGCTCGCCAGTGGACTCGGCTGTGGACTTGGGACTCGGGACTCGGGACGGAATCCGGACTCGGCGGGTGATATCGAGTACTGGTACAGTTGCGCGCCACGCCACGGATACATGTACATGTACATGTACATCACGGACTTTCTTCGTTTCGGACATACTGATACATACTGGTATTTTGATCTACACCCATTTCACCTACACTACTACTGCGCCCCACGCGCTTTGGCGGGTACTGCGCGTACTCGTACTGTATGCAAGCATGCAGGGGGGTTACGGATCGGTGCGACCGACCGCGGATCGGCTGAAACGGTACGAGCGCGAGGGCGAGGGCGAGCGCGGGTGTGAGTGCTTCTTGGTACGCGGTGCGGCGCTTGTTGGTACAGTACGAGGACTGTATGATGCACAGTACGAGTACGAGTTCTGTACAAGTACTGCACTGTAGCTCGTACCCCCACCGGTGGCTCGGAGCCGTGGTAGTCATCATGAATAATCATGGTCGATCGCGATGCACATCACCGTGGTATCCCGAGTTCGTCGTCTCGCTCGCGCTCGCGCTCGCACGAGCACGAAGGTGACAACCAAGCACAGTCCATTACAGACACTACAGTATCGATACATATCTCCCCTTCCCCTCACAACGATGTGAGGGGTGGGGTGGGGGACTCTATCACAGACCCAAACTCAACAGACACAGCAAAGGACACTGAACACAAGACGCTACAGACTACAGAGATCGGCGGCACGTCGGCACGTCGGGACGGCGGGGCGCGGCGCGGACATTTCGCGCATACGATACGCCGGAGGCGTGTAATTACGATCAGGGCGGGAGCGGGCGAGGAGGAGGACGAGGGCGTGGCTGTGCCGTGGGACAGTCGATATGCGTGCACGTGCGGAAAGCGGAAGACGACCAATGCGCCGCGCCGAGCAGGGACAGGACGGAGGACACCCACGTCCACATCCCGCGGCGATAGGTATCGGTCGCGACGGCGGGCACGACCGCGACCGCACGGCGAGACGATGCTGATATGAAACCAGGACAAGGGCTGATTTGAGACGAGGATAAGGCCGAGGGGATGCGATGAGAATGGCGGACAATGCGATGGCGAGCGGGACGGCGTCGAGCGGACCGAGTCGAACTGAAAAGCCGAGCCGAGCCGAGTCGAGTCAGTCGAGTTGACTCGAGGCGGGTCGAGTCGAGGCGGTCTTGGGTATGGGCGACTTGTGACGCGGGAAGTATCGCCAATCCCGCGTCGTGAGTCGATATGGCGAACGAGAAAACAAGGAAAGCGGTGATCACATGAACATGGAGCGGTCGGGTGAGCTGGGCCGAGGCGGGCGGGACGAAGACCAAAGATCGGAGGTACAGTATATTGGAAATGCTAGTGGACACGATGGGTGAGTTGGCTGGATATGCGAGGAGGGGGCGCAAGGCTATGTCGATAGTGACGGAGATGACGGCGGGCGGGGCTTGGGCGATGGTGACGGGGATGACGGCGGCGGGGACGAGGGAGAAGGCGATGGGTCGGCGATGGGTTGGCGATGGGGTGGCGGGAGAACGGTTCGAGATGGGCGATGTTGAGGATTGGAGAAAGGTAAGGAAGATCACAGCCGTAGACGAAATCCCAATCATCGGAATCCCCTCGGTTCAGGCAAAGTCCGATCGATCGAGCGTCAGAGCGAGCGCGGTGTGGACTACGCGTTAAGACGCCGCGCCAACGCTTTCTTTGCGGCCAGCCGCTCCACTATGACCTCGTCAGCAAGATCGAACCACGGACTTGCACTCGTACTCGCACGCCGTGTCGCGCCCGCTTGCACCACACTCACTGCCAGATTGTTTCGCCCCAAACGAGTTGTAGCCCGACACGGACTGTCTCCGTTTCTCGGCGCGCGAGTTGGATTGTTGGGCCTGGAGGTAGAGGTCGCGCTGGCGGGGTCAGCGGTGGGTCACATACTCGAAACGAGACGGAACTCGAGGTAAGAGGGGGTCCGCTTGCGCTTCCTCGACACCACTCGACCGATCGACGAAGAATCGACGAAGAATCGACGACGAGGCCACTCATCGGCGTGGCCAATCCTATACCAAGCACCCACTACCAACCAGCCAGCCATCACACGAGGATTCAATGTAGGGAAAACAAACATTGCGCCTCGTCGACGTCACGCGACTCACGGTATAAGCGTACAGCCCCACTTTGTAACGTGTCACTGCGTCGTCTGCCCCGTCTCCATACGCGTGTCGCCCATGTCCACGCCCCTGTCCTTGAGCATGGGCATGGTCCACCCCGCCTCCCACGCCTCCCACGCCTGCCCCGCCGACGCCCGCCTCACCCGCACTGGTCGGTGGGGAGCTCGCGTCGCCCGAGGACGAGAGACTCGCGATGGAAGTGGATGATGAACCGGACAATGCCGGGTCCGAGACCAGCGATGGCGGGGAGGGTGAGGGAGTTCGATCAGGCGGTGATGGAGGGGATTGGCGCTGGTGCGGGGCCAGCCCGTGATCGTGGTTGTGGTCGTTCTCGTTGTCCCGGCTGTCCAGGTGGGACGAAGAGAGCGTGGCGGATAGACTCTCGATCCCGGTGTCGACATCGGTGCTGGTGCCGGGAACCGGGACGGACGCGTCAACATCAACCATCGTCGCCAGGTCGACGACACCGCTATCCGCGCCGGGTCCGGTTGGGGCCACGAGCACGTCTCGGGGGGATGATGATGACATGGAAGACGTGGGTCTGGGCGTTAATAATTCCGCTTCGGAGGGGTGGGGATGACTGGGCGAGACGGCGAAGGGTCCGGGTGCGGGGGCGGGTCCAGCGCTGCTGCTGCTGCTGCTGCTACTGTGGAAAGCGGCCTCCGGCTCGGCGTTGCTCTGTGTATGACCCGTTTCTGAGGCCGAGCCTGACTCGCTCCGATGCCGTTGTGTATCCCTTTGAGTCGAGACGACTGCGCTGGAGGATGTTATTGAGGGTGCGACGTATGGCATGTCGGTCGAAGAGGGAGGGGAGTGGTATATCAAGGTATAAACGATAGGACAGGATAGGATACGATGCCATCGAGAGGGGAGAGATGCTGCACCATAGAAAACGGTTGGAGCTGGTTTCGGTGTCTGGCGTAACAGATTACGGGGGGGGGAGCAATGGCCCCGCGTGTGGCGCACCGCGTGACGGCAGCGAAAGGGCACGGGAGCAGAGGGCCATGCGGACGAGCTAGCCAGGCCGTAGCTTCTGATTAACTTTGACTTTTGCAGGGTTACAGGGTAACCCAATGCGTTTCCCACGCGTCACAGCCAACACGTCACGGCCGTCTCGGAACCTGCGGCCGTTACGTCATGGCTACGAGGCACGCGGGCACGCCTCGGCTAGTACTGTTTACAAAAGGTAATCAAATCTAATCAAATCAACTGCACGGTTTCCAAAGGGTAATGAATTCAGCTGGCAATTACAAATCTGCTCTTGCGGCCCTCGCCGCCGTTCTATGTCGGCACGAGTCGAGTCACGTGCGTCGTGTCGACGTTGGTTAATCGCCGTTTCAGCAACCGCGGCTGCTGCTGCTGCTGCTTCATCCACACCAGCGGCTCACCATACCACGCCGCTGCTCTGACAGCAGCATGTCCGCCCATCCTCGCCTACCACGCATCACCCGCACCGACCCCGAGGCCGACGCCGGCGCCAATACCGACACCGATGCCGACACCGACACCACTTCCGCCGCCCGCATCGTCCACCTCCCCCTCTTGTGCTTCAACGACGTCTACCGCGTGTCCCAGCGCTATGTCGCTCAGTCCGGTGCGCCGAAGCTCCAACCCGCATCCGACCCAGATGCGCAGATCACCGTGGCGCAATTCGGCCAGCTGCTCCTTTCCGAACGAGAAAAGTGGGCGGACAAACCCCTTCGAGCGGATTGGGACAGTCTCAGCGCGACGAGTGCGAGTGCCTCGGCGACTTCTTTGTCGGAGAGCGGGGGGTACAGCAGCGTGACGATATCGGATATCGATGATGCGAGTGCGAGTGCACCATCAGGATCCCAGGCCAGCGATCGCCGCGGAGCTGCCCTGGCACCGACCGGGAGTGAGGAAACCACGGACAAGGACAAGGATAATGGCAAGGCGAAGGAGGGACTGGTGCTTTTCGCAGGGGACGTGTTCAACCCAAGCGTCGAGAGCGCGGTGACCAGAGGGTCACACATGGTGAGTGATCCGGCACCACTCTTTCCTTCCGTTGTCTCTCCTTCGGGGAGACCAGTACCGTAGCGAGCAAGGAGCAGCGAACGTGCGCTAGCGACCCGAGCTGATGGTGCAGGTCCCGGTGATGAACGCGCTCAAGGTGGATTGCGCCTGCGTCGGGAATCACGACTTTGACTTTGGTGAGTGGCAGCGGCTCGACGAGGCGCTTCCTCTCCTCTGCCGATCTTGCCGCCTGGCCCAGCTTCAGATCTGCCCCCCCCCCCCCCCCCCCCCCCCCCCCCCCCCCCCCCCCCCCCCCCCCCCCCCCCCCCCCCCCCCCCCCCCCCCCCCCCCCCCCCCCCCCC